>JABXWE010001939.1:0-10609 GCA_014611495.1 Limonius californicus
CATTCTGACAATTAAGTAGGTATAATATATTATGTGTTTTATTAATTCTAAACTTACTAGATTATTTTAGAAAAGTAGGGGATTCTAGAGCTGGCAACAGGGCAATTTCATTTTGACATTGCTAGAAATCAATCAAATAATATTTAAGAAAGGCAACTTAAGAAAAAAAAAACACAGCCTGCTGGATGGCAAATCAATCGTGAATAGTGTATAGGTAGATTTGATAAGTGCTAATTGGCATATGAATAATATTATTTTGAATACTCCTATCTTTTTAATTTATTTCTAATGGTTAATTTTGCCCTTTTACGAAGCAAACATTTCTTTATAGATGAATTTCGCTTGGGTCGTTGATTAAAACAATGGAAGCAAGCAACCTGAAATTTAAAAATTAATTATATTTTCAATAAGCGGATTTTAAAAAATAAGTTGCCCCAAGGTAAGTAATTTTAATACTTTCCCTCTTATTTTAGGAGCAACGCATTTCACTTAAAAACTACGTCGAACTGGTATTCCTCCTCAATCGGGAAAAAATCGTAAGAGGTTCGAAGCATGTGTGCGGAAAATAATGAATTTTCTTACGCGTTCCAGAGCTTTAGGAGTATATTTAATTAAAACTTAAATAATGTGTAACATTAACTCACGTTGATGAATTACTTGACTTGACTAGAAGGCTCATTTTTATTCTCAGTACTGGCATTTTTATGAAAATGTATTCCTTTGTGTGGCTAATTACTTAATTCAGCTTTCCTACGTCTATATGTAGATGTCGTGTACATGTTTTCCAGCCTGATTTTAATTTGGCGCTTGTTATGCAAATACGGGTAAATCAACACTCTAACACAAAATAATATGGAGGTCTCTCAGTTACTGCTGCTGCTTCAAAGGTCAAGTTAAATTAACTTGCATGCTGGTTAACAGAAATATTCTCGTAAAGTATGTGGATTTGTTAATTATTTGGTAAAAAACACAGCTGACCTGAACGTGCCAAATATTAAGAAAGTACTAAATTATTAACATATATACGCGGTGTGTAAATTAAGTAATTAGAATGATTTTTTCAATTTTTTTATTCAAATAAAATTACAATTCAATTACCTTGGGAAGCCACACGGCGCTGGAAACGGATCTTCCACTCCTCATAGCAGGGCTGGAACTCGGATGCTGGAATAGCCTTCAGCTGGCCGATTACTGCTGTTTTCCGGTGTCCCAAAATGACATCCCTTGAGGTGATTTTTCAGTCTCGAGAAGACGAAAAAGTCACAAGGACTCAAGTCGGGCAAGTAAGTAGGCTGAGAAGCCCCAGGAATGTTCTTACTGGCCAACAAATCGTTTATTGTAATTGCTGTGTGACAAGGCGCATTACCGTGATGCAACGCCCAGTTGTTCTTGATGTTTGGTCTCACACACATGACCCTTTTTCGAAGTCTTTCAAGGACCTGTCTGTAAAAGTGTTGATTAACCATTTGGCCTGGAGGCACAAACTTTTTGCTCATTCTTGCTTTTTTTTAGCCCTGGAGAGGTCGAAGTGTGCCATTTCATGCTCTGGCGCTTGGTTTCCGGGTCATACTCAAACACCCAAGACTCTTCACCAGTAATGACACGTTTCAGACAATGGGGATCATTTTCAATCCACTCCAAAAAACCAAGGCACCTTTCCCTGCTGATCTCCTTTTGGTCCTGCGAAAGGTTTTTCGGAACCATTTTTGCGCATCCGCAATTCATTGGTCGAAATCTGATGAACGGTGGTGTGAGTCAAACTCAACTCTTCCCCGATCATTCTGACGATCTGAAATACAAAATCCCGGACTCTGTAGACATTTTCATCAGTTCTTGAAAATGAAGGCCTTCCGCTGCGAGGTTCATCTTCAATCGACTCTCTTCCTTCTGAAAATGCCTTAAACCACCGAAAATCCTAGGCTTTTGGCAATACACTGTCTCCGTATGCCTGCCGAAGTTTTGCAAAAGTTTCCGTTCCACTGTGTCCAAATCTGAAGCAAAACCTGATAGCTCGAAATTGATGTTACTCATTTTCAGAACGTACTAGAAAAAACTATTTCGCGAAGAAAATCGCTATGGACAACCAAATGACTCTAGCGAGTTCAAACTCGTACTGCAGGCGCCCCCAGTGTTGCCAGATCGAACGCTATGCTACCAATCTCATTACTTAATGTACAAACCTCGTAATTTACATTTATGATGCTTTTTTTATAGTATTGTTTACATAAAAGTAAATAAGAACGATTGTTGATATAAAAAAAAGGACAGTGTACAAGGAGGTTGTGAATGTCACACAAGTCAGAAACTTATGTACAACCAGCGGCAAAGGTAGTGACGCTATTTGCACTTGTGTATAGGCAACACGCTTTTAGATGACTAGCAGGAAAACCGCCAAACATTTACAAAAAGTTAATTTTTAGTAGCGGCCAATGCAGCGCATCAGTCGTCTGTCTGACGAATGTATATTTTATGAATTATTATTTAAATATATATGAGAAGTTGTTTCACTCTTACATTGTCCTGTATTTGATTACCTTTTGACCATATTCATTATACGTAATTTTCAGTTTTAAATAACATTCCAAATATAAATTTTCTAATCCATTAAAAGGTAAATATTATTCTGCAGATATTTTAGTAAATTGGCGTGGAGGTATTTGATCAGTTTGTAAAACTATATTTTTAAAAGGCTTGGCAAAATTCGCAGTAACAACAATGCAGTTCTTCAATCGGAGAAACAAATAAGTAACATAACAATAGCATAATTTGTTTAGTGCAAAAGCAATATATGCCGGTTTCAAATTTTTACCTGTTAACATGCCAAGCATGACAGTGGACCTAAATAGAGTATCTCAAATGCTCTTGCGATCGTTAAACGAGGATGAAATTAAGTACGAGGCTTATTCGGAAATGAAAGGCCTATCGGCCGTAAAACAGAAATGTAAAGTTGAACAAAATATATTATGCTAAAATGTTAGATACACTCCTAAATGACGTGTCGCCGTAGAGAAAACGGTCGTTTAAATAATGCTAAAGATGCAGGAAGAGTAGATAGTCACTCTGGGCTAAGTCGGAACTGTATTGGGAATGGTTAAAAACTTCCCAATTGATGTACTCAATGAGTTGCACAATGCAGGCTGCCGCGTGCGATCAGGCGTTACCGTACAAGTACCATTCCAAAGGTCAGCAATTTCGTTCTCAATTACCCTTCTTAACTTTCTTAAGGTCTCAGCATACACGTCTGCAGTAACTGTAGTGCCACTTTCCAGAAAGACAAAACAACAATGTCTTTCCTGTTCCAAGAAACAGTAGTTCTAAGCGTTTAGCACTCGAACGTTTGCTTGAACTTTTTGGTTTTACTTTAATTGTTGCTTGCTTCCAACATTTGTTTACGAAAACCAAGCCCCTTCGCGAGTCACAATATGTTAAAGTAGTCATCCCATCAGTTACATAGCAATGCAGGAAAGGCGGTGCATATACCATACGCGGATTTTTGTGAACATCGGTCAACATCTTTGGCACCCACATCGCAGAAAGTTTGTTGTACTATAGCCTGTTCGTGACAATTTTATACAATAACGTACGTGAAATTTGAAGAAAATTTGCGGACATGTTCGTAATCGTGAAACGCCCACATTCATGAATTTTTCTTGTTCACTTTTTCCACACGATCGTCGTTGACAGCAGACGGTCTTCCACTTCGTTCTTCATCGTGCACGTTTGTTCGGCTATCTCTGAACTTCCTACACGATTGTTTGACCTTTCCTTCACTCATGATGCCTAACGGTAGATTTCCGCAGCTGTTTTGGTTTGTGTACGTACAATACAATAGCAGAACCACGGTAAAGTGATGCGTGGTTAGCTCATCAACTACTAAATCACCCCCACAATACGTCAAATTGACTACACCCTTCACTCGACGGGAATATTGAAACTATCCTCAGTTTCCCAATAAGCCTGGTACAAACAAAATATATTTTCATTCATTTCCTTGAAAATAACATTGAAAATAATATAAATACGACAGAGAAAATCATACATATAAGGATATTCCAAAGGTAAATACCGTCAACTGCTTGTTGTGGTAAAAGCTGAATGAATAATGTGTTGCCTATGTGTAACTACTCATAGCAACATTATTTTTGTCGTTGGTTGTACACCTACATATTTAATTACTGAATGTGATTTTAAGTGAATAATATACAGTTATTTGCAAAATATTTTAGAAGCCCAACATTAATCGATGTTACCAAACAACAAACATTTATATCCAGTCTATATTGTTGATATTATTCAACTGAAAACTGACCCCCGCATATATAAAATAGTAATTTCTTCTAGTAATTTTCACCTTAGAAGCGTTGGTCAATTTTTTACGCTTTAAAATATGTACTCAAACGTTATATAATAAATTTTGTGTTTTAGCTAGAATAAAACAGTTTTTGGTATGAGATAAAGGTTAGCGCGTTAAACTTGTACGCCGTAGGTCTGGGGTTCAATTCCCAGTAGCGAAACATCGAATTTTTCGTGGCCGTTCTCCCTCGCAAGGCAATAGCAAACCAGCGAGGTATTCTGCCTAGTAAATCTTCTTTGGAATAGAAGTGTTTACACTTCCGGTGGTTCGCAGCCCAAAAACAACATGAATTTTCTTGTAAATTTCTAAGCGATCATTAGGGAGTAATTAAACAATAGATAAACAATACAAATATACTTCTAACTGCTACTAAAGTTTGTCATATTTCAGCTTTAGTGCTGAGTTATAACAGCTAAATTAAAATTACGAAGAAAAACTCGTTTATTTCCTGGAAGTATATGTCCGGAAGAGAATTCGCATCTGAATAATTCAGCATCTTCCAGGAAAATTAATGTCCTATAGGGGAATCCTGGGCTGACAATGGAAGCATTAATAATAGAACCAAATGCTCTTGATATTTCTAGGCTACATGTACTGTATCATTTGTACGTACGTGGAATAATAGAATAGAATAAATTCAGAAAATTTAATTTTCATTACGCAATCGCTTGGTTACGTATGCGGCGTATATCCGGAATGGAATTTTAAATTTTGTTCAAATTTGCTATTATACTTTGCTGAATAGATGTCATACGTTTGAGAAGAATAAGAATAACGCAGCTTTTCAGTAACGATGTTTTATGGGAAATAATTGCGTAAATAATAAAGATATTCCGTATTGTAATATTATTTTTGAACTATTGACAGTAATCTCTTGGTATATTTCAAAATTCTCAAAGAACTCCTCAGAAACAAGAATTTGCTGTTTAATTGGAAATAACGATCATGTTATTTTCTATCAATTATATGAGGTGCGTTGAATTGAAACCCATCTTTGCTGTATAAAAAATTTATTCAACAATTTAATTACCAATAATTAGCGTCATAGTGAAGGGGCGTATCGCATTGTTTTACTAATCGACGTATACGCTGCTCATAGAATTCGTGTGGCTGCTGATTGAAGAACTCTTCCACAACTGTTTGTACTTCTGAGTTAGACTCAAACGCCGGCCTTTTAACGCCTTTTTCAACGGTACAAAAATATGGAAATCGCAAGGTGATAGATCCGGGCTCTAGGGTGGATGCTCTAAAACCCTCCATTTCTTTCATTGAAGATTTTATTTTACCACATTAGCAACATGAGTCCTAGCATTGTCGTGCAGCAAAATCACCCCACGCATAAGTTTTCCTGGACGTTTCCGTTTTATTGCTTGAGAAGCTTGTTCAAAGTTTCATTGTACAGATTTGCATTGACATTTACTCCAATTTCCTTAAACTTTATCAACAAGGGTCCTTCGTGGTCGAAAAAAAATGTTAACATCACCTTGCTTGCAGACGGTTGTGCTTTAAACTTTTTCAGTGGTGGTGAACTTAAATGTTCCCATTGCATCGACGATATCTTAGTGGATGGCTCGTAGTAATGGCACCAAGTTTCGTCACCAGCAACTATAGACAGAGGAAAGTCATCACCATTTTGCTTATAGTCTGTGAGGTATTGTAGAGATAAGTCCATTCGCAAGCATTTTTGTTCATTAGACAAGAGACGAGGAATCCCTTGCGAACTTTGTTGTAACCCAAATTACGAACAATACTATTGACATATCCTACGTTCGCACCAACAATTTCCGAAATTTCTCTAATTGAAATTCGACGATGTTCTCTAATAAGGCATTCCACACATACCATATTATTTTCTGTTAATGCAGTACACCGTGCATCTGGTCGTGGCTCACCCATAGTCCCGTCTTTTCCATTCTTAAATTTTCGGCACCATTCCTTCACAGTTGGGTACACAATACATTCATCTCCATACACTGCTTGCATTCGCGTATGAATCTGCCAATGGCTGCACACCCTCAGCGCATGAAAATTGTAGGACGGCACGCTAATCAAACTTGGACGGATTCTCAACAACAAACACCATTTCAAAATCGAAGTTTTAAAAGTCAGAATCAAATTCAAACGCCAGAAACTTAATAATGTGTTGCTTACAAACACTACTAACATTAACAAACGTCATTTGAATTATTGCATTTGTTTCCAAGGCTAAGTTGATCAATGATGGGTTTCAGTTGAACAAGCCTCGTATGAATGCACCATTCGAACGTACCGTTCCGGGCCTTTTTTATACTGGTAATTGATATAAATGTGGCTCTTATACCGTAAAATATTGTAGAAAATCTAACAAATACGACTTTGCCTGGTGAAAGCAACGCCAGTTCTTAAAAAAGTAACATAAAGTACGCTACGAGGACTCAAGTGATAAATGCAAGCTATTTGAGACCGCACTTGCATATTTATTATGGAATGGCGTGCCCACACACTACTATAAAACATTATTGCTGTTGGCGTAATTAAAGCATCATAATTATGAATTGCGATACGGAAGAAGCTCCTTCTGTTGTATATATTTTATGGAATTCTATTTATCTAAGATTTAATTCTTTTTTTAGCTTTCCTGCCGATTATGATGGTAACTGGTGTTTATATTTTAAAACAATTACTTTATACAGGGCAATTCTAAATATGTGCGAAAAACTTTAATCTCATATCAACATTGACAGCCTCTTCGTGCCACTGCTGGGCATCGGCCTCTTCTCTTCCACGTGCGTCTCCTCAGCACCAAGGTAGAAACACGGGGACCTACAGTTTAACGTCGAATCCGAACGACAGAAATTCCAGAGAAGGTTTTTAGCATTAAAATCCCACGGTTGCAAGCTGGATTGAGAAATTGTGTGTGATGGGTTGCAGGCAAGATTTTTATAAATCTGCATAGCAATGCTTAGGTTTCGAACCCAAGCCAGAATCGACGTTTTACTCAGAAAGCGACCGCTCTACCAACTGAGCTACCACCACACACTCACACCACGTATACCTGATTTAACCCCTCAATCAACTAGTAAATTGTTTTCAAATTCTACACCGTTACGGAGATATGGAGCTTCAAAGTTTGTTACATCAATTCACTGAAATGTAAATAACTTTTTTGTTTCTTGTCAGATTTTGATATTTTTGCAATTTAGAATATTAACTAACCTAGGGGCGCGCAGATTAAAATTTGTATTTCCCTGTAGACAATTGAAATATTTTCATCTTTTCGATCTAAAAATTTTCAAAATTTCAGTTTGGAAAAGTTTCACAAAATGTGAATTTGGTCAGTACGTACAAATTAGTGAAATCATAAATAAAATAGAAGTAAATGGAAGACAGAATTTCGCCGATACTACCTTCCCAAATACGAGACACGCATCTTTGATCAACTTAGCCTTGAAAACAAATGCGATAATTCAAATGACCTTTGTTAATGTTAGTAGTGTTTGTAAGCAACACATTAATAAGTTTCTAGCATTTGAATTTGATTCTAACCTGTAAAACTTCGAGTTTGAAATGGCCCTTGTTGTTGTAAATGCGTCCAAGTTTGATCAGCGTGCGGTCCTACAATTTTTACGGGCTGAGGGTGTGCAACCATTGCAGATTCATATGCGAATGCAAGCAGTGTATGGAAATGCATGTATTGCGTACCCAACTGTGTGGGAACGGTGCCGAAAATTTAAGAATGGAAAAGAGGGGACTATGGATAAGCCGCGACCGGGTGCACGGTATACTGCATTAACAGAAAACAATATGGCATGTGTGGAAGGCCTTATTAGAGAAATTTCAGTAATTGTTGGTGCAAGTGTAGGATCTGTCCATAGTATTATTCGTAATCTGGGTTACAGCAAAGTTTCTTTTCAATAGATTCCTCGTCTGTTGTCTAATGAACAAAAATGCTTGCGAACGGGTTTATCTCTGCAACACCTCACAAACTAGAGGCAAAATGATGATGTTTTTCTTCTGATAATAGTTGCTGGTGACGAAACTTGGTGCCATTACTGCGAGCCATCCTATAAGTTATCGTCGATCCAGTGGAAACATTCAGGTTCTCCACCACCGAAGAAGTTTGAAGCACAACCTTCTGCAGGCAAAGTGATGTTAACATTTTTTTTTGGAACACAAGGACCCTTGTTGGTAGAGTTTAAGGAACGTGGTGTAAATGTCAATGCTAGAAATCTGTACAATGAAACTTTGAACAAGCTTCATTAAGCAATAAGACGGAAATTACCAGGAAAACTGACGCGTGGGATCATGCTGCTGCACGATAATGCCATGCCTCATGTTGCTAATGTGGTAAAAGAAAATATTCAACGAAAGAAATGGAGGATTTTAGAACATCCACCGTACAGCCTTGCGATTTTCATATTTTTGGACCGCTGAAAAAGGCGTTAAAAGTCGACGCAGAAGTACAGACAGCTGTGGAAGACTTCTTCAATCAGCAGCCACAAGAATTCTGTGAGCAGTGTATACGTCGGTTAGTAAAACAATAGGATAGATGCCTTAACTGTGACGGTAATTATTTGTAATTAATTTGTTGAATAAATTTTTTATAAAGCAACGATGGGTTTCAATTGAACACACCTCGTACTTTGATATGAGATTCTAAACACTGATTATATAAGTTTAGGCTTTATGTGCGTCTGTATAGCTGACTGCAATAAAAATGTATTGACGCTGAAATTAGAAGCATAAAAATAATTGCAATAATTTTTATAACCACTACGTTGTTGATAGATGGAGCGTTCAGAGCAAGGCCACACAACAACAATAAATTAATATTTGCAATACAACTAAGCAACCCACTCCATAAGTAATTTGAAAATTCGTTTGTCAGTTTATGCAAATTTGTAATAAAATCCCACTGGTTTCCTATTGTAATTGTTAATTAATTGTTCGTGTTCTCATGACATCTTTAACACTGTGAATAATTGGGACGGTAAAATTGATAAAACTCAATATACTGGTGGCATAGGGAAACCATGCTAAATTGAAATATATTCTTGTAGAGGCTATTTTTTGCACCGGGACGTACAGAGGGTATTTTTACAAGGTAAATATAATAAATAACTAAACACTCACCGATAGGGTCTCGAAAGCGGTTATGTGTATTCATCAAGACCAAATTCTCGAAAACTCAGGATTTGGCAGCTTCAGACATGTACGCGGTGCGCTCATAAAATAAACACACAAACAGTCACAACCCCATTTCAGCACACACCAACAAAGCATGGAACACACAAGCAATAATACAGGGTGATTTCTAACCTCCCTACCAAACTGAAATGGCAGCTAGAGGGGATCAAAATAAACGTTTTTTTCAAATAAAGTTTTGATCTAATTCTAATATTAAGAAAGTTACAACAAACTGATAAAGTTCTTAAATTAACGCCCACTTATTGAGTGCCGCTGAGCACACGCGCACACACAGCACACGTTGCACACAATAATGATAACTTAAAATTACGTACATGACAAAGCAAACGAAAATTTAATTAACGAAACCTTCAAAACCTACAAATGTTGTTTGAACGCACAATTGCGCACGACGAATCCAGATTTCTGATAACCGTGGAACCTGTAAATTCTCAGCAGCGGTATTGATACGACGACGTAACTCGTCGATGTTATCAACTTCGGTGGCATACACCAATTCTTTCATGTCACCCCATAAGAAAAAGTCGATTGGGTTAAGATCGGGACTACGTGGCGGCCATGAGATAAAGCCGCCCCGACCAATCCACCTCTGCGGAAAAGCAGTATTGAGATGGTCTCGTACACCACGACTAAAATGTGCAGGACAGCCGTCATGCATGAACCACATTTTGTGACGCACATCCAAAGGGATATCTTCGAGAAGTTGTGGTAGAGTTTCTTGCAAAAAGTGTAAATAAGAAGCGCCGTTAAGGCGTGGTGGGAGTTCAACAGGCCCAATTAAGGTGTTATTAATAATTCCAGCCCACAGATTTAAGCTAAAACGATGCTGAAATTTATTTTGGCGGATCGCGTGTGGATTTTCTACTGCCCATGTGTGGTAATTGTGAAAGTTGAGAACACCATCTCGTGTGAAACAACATTCATCCGTTACCAATACGTACGTTGGAAAATCTCTGTCTCTGTTACAACTGCCTAAAAACCAGTCACTAAACCGCAGCCTTAACGGATAGTCATCTACAAGAATTCCCTGCACTCTCTGGAAATGGTATGGGTATAAACCATTTCTGT
>JABXWE010001940.1:0-35542 GCA_014611495.1 Limonius californicus
ATAAGGATATAGCCGTTGTGGTCAAGGTGGCGGTTGTGGTCAAGAGGTTAGGTGGCCGTTGTGGTCGAGGTGGCTGTTGTGGTCAAAAGGAGAGGTGGCCGTTGTGGTCATGGTGACCGTTGTGGTCTAGATAGTAGGTGGCCGTTGTGGTCAAGGTGGCTGTTGTGGTCGGCGTCGGTAACAATGTGTCGATCAGGCGTCGGTGGCCGTTGTGGTCACGGTGGCCGTTGTGGTCAAGAGGTTAGGTGGCCGTTGTGGTCAAGGTGGCTGTTGTGGTAAAAAGGAGAAGTGGCCGTTGTGGCCATGGTGGCCGTTATGGTGTAGATAGTAGGTGGCCGTTGTGGTCGAGATGGCTGTTGTGGTCAAAAGGAGAGGTGGCCGTTGTGGCCACGGTGGCCGTTGGGGACACGACCACAACGGCCAAACTTCCGGGTGGCCGTTGTGACCGGTGGCCGTTGTGGTCTGCTCCCATACTGCTTTCTGCAGTGATTCTTAACTTGCTACCAGCGAAATCTAGAAATCTGTATGATGCGGCTTATAATCGCTTCAGAGCATGGTGTTCCGAAAAGAAAGCGAAAAAAAGGAAAATGCACGTCTCAACCAGTAGGCAAAAACACTTTTGGAAAGATATCAAGCATAGTTGCAACCTACTTGGGTTTATCAAATCCGCTTATGTACACGGGTCACTCTCTACGCAGATCTTCTACGACTTTACTCGCAGACTCGGGAGCTGACATCACCACCATAAAACGACATGGTGGCTGGAAATCTACGGCTGTAGCCGAGGGGTACATTCAAGATTCCGTTCAAAATAAAATAGATATTGCAAGTCGAGTCCTCCAAGGTGCCAGTTCCAGCACGTGTGTCAATCAAAAAACTATAAATGTGACATCCGACGAAAAAGTATTGTGCGATTTTCCAGCTAATATTAATTTTAGTAATTGTGCTAATGTTTCATTTACTGTTAATGTAAATAAATAAGTTCTTAAATTTGCATTCATACTACTACTACTTTTCTTATTGTTAAACAATAAAATATGTCACATTATCTCCCTAGGGAATAATACTTCACTTCTGCCCCTCTTTTGTTTTAGGAGAAACTAACTTCTCCTCCCATCGGCGTAAAAATAGACTTTTATCAACCAGTGGAGCAAGCGGCTTCCAGTACGGATTACATTTCCGAGGACTACGCACGCTACCAAAAAATGTACTAGGTACATATCCTTCTGCATTTAGCTTTCGTTGAGTACCACAAGCCTTACGATTTTATAAAAATTTGAGCCAATATTAATGTATTAGATAACGTCGGAGTAGACTCGATATACTCCAGACTATTCATATATGAAAACGCGGTAACATCTATTACATCTATTATAATACAATAAAAATTCATAGAGAAGTGTGCCAAGCCGATATAATACCAAACCTTTTGCCTTTTGGCCGTGGAAAACGTATTGAAGACTAGTAATGGGCATAATCGAATAATTGCAATAATGAATAATTAGTATTCGAATGATTTTAATAATCGAAATATTCATTCAAATTAATCATTCAAACCCAAAATGTGCGCGCATTTCGACAATGCGAGAAATGTTTCGCATCCTACATTTCGAATGATGACCTCCTCTTGCCTCGAATTCTTTTTCGGATTTCGATTAGATTGTGTTCTGTATTTATTTAAATTTCGTCACATTGTAAGACTAACCTGACTGTAAATACCGTTCTACGGTTTTCCGTGTTATATTGTAAGTTATTCAACATTAACAATATTTCTAATTATTTTATTATAATAATTAATTAATAGTTTGTATCTTTATAAGCGTAATCATGATTTAGCCACTAAGTTTTTTTTTAAACGGAAAGGTAATATGAAAAACTGGATAGATTATTACAGATGATCGTAACGTATCAAGATAAAAAATTTGGTTTATTTGATATTTTTATACAGTGAAATAAACCACTAAAATAATTGTTTTTGTATCTAGTTTATGACAATCATACATTTAATTGAATAATAATCAATCTATAAAATTCTACAATTAATATTTTTCAATTTAAGTAAGGAAAAGTACAAATAAATAATCATAAGTTAAGCCTGCCGGGGACCGCGGTGGTCGAGTGCGAGAATGCATTGGCCACTCGAGGTCACACTAAATGCAGTTGCTCCGTTGGGGCGATCGAATCCCGACTGGGGCAACCGCATTTGGTTAGTTAAGTTTAGGGTGCATGTTGCATGAATGTTTAGTATGTAAGGGACGCCCGCACCCCCCTGAAATAATGCGAAAGCGGTTCCGGGGGGGCAACGGTAGTATGAATGTGTGAAAAAAAAAAGTTAAGCCTGCCCTGTTCGAAATCTAAAAACTTACTTTGCTAACTCGGCTCCACATGCGACTGTATCACACAAGACAAGTCAAATAAATACAGTACTTTGTAGTTTTTCCTTTAATATCTTTTCCAATTACAAATCCATTCGAATACTACTCAAACTATATACCTAGCCGATCAACGAAGCGAAAGTAATCCGTTAGTTTTAATCATTCGAATGAATTGTTAGCATTTCGGTGATGTACGCATAACTGAAATTTCGAATTGTTTCATTCGAGATACGAACGTCACTAAACGAACGTATTTTCGAACCGGGAAGCGTTTGGACTATTACATACAAAACTTAGCTCTCTTACCACTAAGCCATCGCCGTCCATAAGCTAGTAGGTTTAATGACCATAATTATGAGCGCGGAAAGAGTACCAATTACTATTAACAGCGAAACGCTTGACGCTACAGATGAGTACATATATATATCTTCCGAATAAGATTAAGCTGGGCAGGTTTTTGGCAAATTCAACTATAAATCAACCCAAATATCTTCATAAATTTAAAACAAAAAATAATGAATCCGCTATGCTCCCTTTATCCACGTACGGTTTGAAAACAATAACTTTAAGGAACAGAACTGTAAGTTACTTGTCGGTAACCCAGAAGATTACGAAGAAAATTATGTCACGTATAAGCATTCAAAACAGAGTTGTTAACGATGATATAAAAAGAAGAACAAAAATAACCTACATTATTGAGAAAATACCCAAATTGAAATGGGAATGGGTTGCTAGAAAAGACGCTATCTGATAGATAACAGAAACATTCATTGCAAACCAAAAAGTATGGTTGATGTCGCAGAAAAAGATGGCTGAATGACGTTGGACAGATTTCTGGAAGATGATCTCACGAAGCACATAATAGAGAAAGATGGAAATCTTAGGAAGAGGCCTACATTGAACATTACATGGACGAAAGCCAAGGAAGAGGAAGAAGATGCTATAAAACAACTGTTCAGATTGGATATGTATCCTCATCTTTTTTATATATTCAGCATGGAGATTTATTTGTCAGAAAACTTGAAGCATTTGTACTCGTTTCAATTGATATTTCTCCCGTTTTTATGCACTATTGTTAATACTTGAACCGCTCCGAGAATTAATTATAGTTATGTTACATTGGCTACTTGTTTTTCTTTTTAATTTTTGAATATATTATGTAACTCCTTTAACATCCTAAAATTCGTCCTAAAAATATTTACCAGCGATTAAACTTATTTGTTTGAACATTTAATCATATCTAATTTTTTTATTTATAGAATTTTTTTGTCTTTTTTTCTGACAGTATTCCTGCAATTTCATTGTTTTATATTCAACACTGTTAGGGCTGTTTTACCTTTAAATATTTTTTTTGCAAATTCTTCAGACTTCCTAGTTAATGTTTAATTAGGGTTTTACTGTGGGCTTCGAAAATCGATACTCTCTCTCTCTCTCTTTCTCTCTCTCTCTTTCTCTCTCTCTCTCTCTCTCTCTCTCTCTCTCTCTCTCAAATATTGCATTTAGCGGAAGGGGTCTGCCAAGCTATTTATATTAATAACCCCCGTAGTGATTGCCGAATAAATATTTTGTGCACGTACCCTTGGAGAACAATATATTGCCTGTTCAGACAAAGCAGAAGCTAAATTTAAAATGAACCAGGTCAATATGTTCCTGAGAATTGCTCTATATTGGTATTAAATTCATTTTATCTCGTATAGGTGCTGAAAAATGAAATTCCCAATTTTATATACGACAAGAACGCAATTTTTTGCTGTCATGGGCCGATTTATGCAAGGCGGAGTGCTTCTATTTTTTACACAGACAGAACGAAAGGCGATACGTCGTCGTTTGCTATTCAAGTATTGAAGTGTTCGTGGATGGGAAGTAAAATGGTGATTGGTTAGAATGTCTATTTCTTCCCAAGTTTCAGCCTTTTGTTCATTTTCTTTATTACATCTTGATAGGAACTTCTCTCAAATAACGTGACTAAGGACCAATTACTAAATAATATCTACTCATAATTGTTAACTCAAAACGCATGTTCATTTGTTCAGTTCTATTTACAATAATTATGTAAGTCATAATTAATTTTAGTGTGCTGTAGTAATGATGTTCCATCGGAATTAATTTTACTTTAACTATTTTGTCACCAGAAGATTTCCTACTGATCTTGAAAGGCTGCTATCCCATAGACATAGCTATAATCAAATGGAAATGAATGAATGAATGAATGAATTAATTAATTAAATAATTGCAGGTAGATTGTAAGGAAAAAATGCGCAAGGAGGTATTTTTACATTTTAAGATAGTATATAATAAGTACCTACTATATTAAATAAGTTTAATATTATACCTGATAATATATACCCACCCTGGTTTACAGTGTTAATTAAATATATTAAACTGTTGGGCAGTGGTTTTCGTCTATTGTGAATAATTCTTAAATGTACGCTCAACAAATAAATATTTGCAGCTTCTGCCGGCTCTCAATAATATCCGGGAAAGATTAAAAAAGTTTGCTTGAGAGGCCGAGCAGGCAAGTATTTCTTGCAATGTGAGGAATAAACAAGGGGTAGCAGTTATACAGTGTGGAACAGACAAATGGAATAAATTCAGTATCTCAATTATTGTGCATATTAAAAAAAAAATACAGATACACGTCAGTTTTAGATTATGAAATGACAATGCACCGTAAAAATGTCATCCCCAAATTCAACCCCCTCCGAGTGACAGTTGCAACCCCCAAATTTATAAATTGGAAGTAGGGGCTTGTGATACCTCATTTGAAAGGTCTTTTCATTCTCTATTCAAAAATGCTATGGTTATAAAATTTATTGCAAAAATTAACAGTAAAAATAATAAATGCATGTGATAGACGAAATTCGCTACAACACACTAAAAACTTAATAACTAATAGCGTTTAGTTCTTGATAATAAGAAGGCAAGCAAAAACAATTTCGGTGTCCTTTTTCGACAGGATCACCTAAAAAGAAGACGTAAAAACTTATCAACATTCTTCATAGTTGGCGGTGTTAGTTCTGTTGAAAACACCGTAGCAACTTGCTGTGTGATTGTAACCGCATGACAGTAGTTGTCTATGTTGTGCGTGTTGTTTGAATTTTGCTAACTGCAATTCAGAAACATGGTTTATTTAACAGAAATGCATAAAGTAACAATTCTACAGATGGTTGGTTACGGTAATAGAACACGATCACAGGTCGAAGTTGCTCGCCTATTTCATGATACATTTCTCGATTTGCTGCCTATATCCCAAGGGACAATTAGTAAAATTGAAAAGCAGTTTCAAGAACTTGGACATGTATGCCAGATAAAAAAGAACCTTCCGATGCACTGGAGTAATGATACCAAATTAGATGTAATGCTTGAGTTTGACGAAAACCTACATACTTCGACTAGACAAGCAGCTGCAGCATTGGATGTTAGCCATTCCTCGATTCTTCGCGTATTAAAAAAAATAAAATGCATCCCTATAAACTGATACCAACTCAGGAGCTCATGGAAGATGATGCTGATAGAAGAACCTATTCTTGTGAACAAATGATGGAAAGGTTAGATAACAATGTTATCCAACTAGAAAATGTTTTGTTTTCTGATGAGCGCACTTTTACACTTCACGGCCATGTTAATCGCCAAAACTGTTGCTACTGCTCTAAAGAAAATCCTCACTGGATGAGAGAGTTACATACGCAAAAACCGGAAAAGGTTAATGTTTGGGCAGGGATAATTGGAAACCATGTCATGTCCCTTTTTCATTGATGGAAATGTGAATGGAGGTAATTATTTAGGGCCGCTCCAAAATAATGTCGTGCCAACTTTGGCTAACTTATATCCTGCTCAAGCAAACCCACAAGTTCCACCGAATGTGATATGGTTCCAGCAGGATGGAGCACCACCCCATTACGAACTCAATGTCCGGCAGTACCTCGACTTAATATTTTCAAATCGGTGGATAGGGAGGCGACGAGCGATAGAATCGCCAGCACGATCACCTGATCTCACGCTATTAGACTTCTTCTTATGGGGATATGTGAAAAATATGGTATACAAAAGTAAACCACACGATCTAGCCGACTTAAGGAGAAGAATAACGCCTGCGATTAGGTTGGTCACGCCTCGGATGATGATTAACGTTAGAAGACATTTTTATTTACGATTAGGATACTGCCAAAACGTTCGAGGCATGCATTATGAACATCTCCTACACTAATAATTGATGTGTTCTTAATTTTATTACATTATCAAGAACGAAACGCTATTAGTTATTAGGATTTTAGTCTGTAGTAGCGAATTTCGTCAATCAGATGAATTTATTTTTTTTACTGTTAATTTTTGCAGTACATTTTATAACAATAGCATTTTTGAATAGAGAATGAAAAGACCTTTCAAATGAGGTATCACAAGCCCCTACTTCCAATTCAAAAATTTGTGGGTTGCAACTGTCACTCGGAGGGGGTTGAATTTAGGGATGACGTTTTTACGTTGCACGATGTCATTTCATAATCTAAAACTGACGTGTTGTGGGGTTGTTTAAAAATATGCACAATAATTGAGATATTCAATTTATTCCATTTGGTTGTTCCACACTGTATAGAATCAATGGCTGTCTATTACAGGCAGTGTTGGTAACTAAGCGCAAACGTGCGTATTTTTGGCGTAATATCTAATTAATAGCGTTTACGAACCTACTAACTGATTGCGATGCGAGTATCTTCTAAGCAGAGGCAAGGAGGGTGTTACCATTTATGTCTTTACATATAAATACATATGTGATACAATGGCTATATCAGCTAATATAAGCAGTGGCGCGTTTATGTTATTATACAAGATTGGTGTGTCTACGTAAGTAGTTGTTGGAAACAGTATTGTAGTGAATATAAGTAGTTATATGAGTAGATAATGTGTGTGGCATTGTTAACCATATTTAATTAGCAGTCATTCGGGAGGTAGTCAGTTGGCAGAGGTGGCCTCGACTTTTAGATAGGTTTGCCTCGCACCCTCCGCTACTTTTATAAATAACAGAATGTGTAACTGGACATAGTCCAGTTGCTTGGTTTTCTCTGGAGGATTGGTGCACCTGAAGATATGCACAATCGTAGTAGTTAATCTATCATTACGAGTGGTTGCTGCCACTTCAGCTTGCCGGTAGATAAACTTCCGTATCACAATTCAGTCGTGTGTGTGTTTTACTATCTGTTGTGAGGCATGTGACCTGCCTGTCGCCGCTAGTGAGTTCTGATTGCATCCGGTGTTCATTTACCCAAGAATCATAACTGAAATGCAGAAGCGGTGACACATTAGATAACTATTTGAATTATAATTAAGTTCATATACGTCTACGTTTATCAGTTAAGTTAATTTATTTATTTACGAAATCTATTTCGAGGGGCAGACAAGGTTTTGTTTCGTTTAAACTATTTATATGTACTATACGTCGCCCGTAAGATCGCCCCTAACAAATCTTAAAAAAGTTATGCATTAATAGGGACATACAAAGAGTTACGATAAAAATATTTAAATGTCAACATTACGCGTGCAGCAATGACGTTTACTTGCGTTTTTTTTTGTAAAATCGGTTAAACTAAAATACAGAACAAATAGGACAGTTGTCTTTTATTAAAAAAATTTTAATAAAATGATAATTTCATTTAATTTATTATTCACTTGATTAAATGTACAGGTGCCGCTGTTTATTCCGTATTCTGTTTTTTCATTAACTTAATTAAATTAAATTAAATTAGTACTAATTATAAAAAGAATCGTTATACTGCCGCCGGAACAAATATTAATTAACCAGAAATAAATCGGAAAGATTACGACGTATACTTGCCTAGCGAAATCATTCTTTTATTAATATGAGTACGTGAATACTTCAAAAGACGCGCTCTGAACCTCTCCACTAAATTAAGTTTGATGCTATATGTTCTCTCTGTTTTTGTATGTAGTGGAGTCCGTGGACTTTGAGTCAAGCATTTAGGAAAACCGGGGGAATTTGATAGGTGCAACATTCAAAGAATTCTTTTGACTGATCATAAAACTAACCAAAGAGTGCTAGAAAGATCACACAGAAGTCAGAATCTTGAAAATCATAAAGAAGAGCTAACTCGAATACCTCGTTTTGACACGAGAAATGAAAAAACGTTGTTGGCTCCTACGATTCAGACTCCAAGAGAAAGTGTTCGGAAAGATAGGTCAGACAATAGATGAATTTCTTGGTCGAGGACACTGAAAGCGTGAATCTTAATGTCAACAACAGAATTCATTTATGCAGCGGTGTACGAATATTCATGTTGATCGCCAACATTCGGAATAGATAAATATTGTTAGAACAAGAATATATGAAGATGATGGGAAACCTGTAGTTTCCGGTCATACAATTTTCTAAAAAATTCGGGAAAACGCAACCGGGTGCTACACAACGTGATTCTACAAGCAAGTGCTTGATTGTCCGATTGAGTCAATAAATGTTTAAGAAATGTTAAGAAAACCAACCCCGCAACCAGAATTGTTGGTGTCGTCGGTTGGGGAGTGACATTTCAGCGAGTTTTTCTAATCTACTGATAAATTACTGTTTGGGTTGCCAATATCTATTTTGTAAACAATATAAGTAAGTCATACGTCTATTTGTTTGCATATATAAATAATAGAAGCACATGCAGTAAATACAATCGTGATGGGTAGATCTTTCTGATAAATTTTTTGTAAATGTTACCACAAAGGAAGAATTACAACAATGTTAACTATTGGTGATTGTACTAAGCTTATTGTACAAGAACGAAGAAAAAACTGAATAATTTTTAACAAAATTATTCAGTTTTTTCTTCGTTTATGTTCTATTAACTTCAAAACAAACAACAAACCGGCCCTCTGAGGCAAACGTAAAATTTAAACGTTTGCGGACAAAAGGCAGCCTAGAGTTTTTGTAAGGAAATTCTTATCTGAATGCTTGAAGCCTATATATAATCCCACATTTTCTAACAGAAGGGACGTGCCATACAACCCTTGCCAGCGATCGTTCTGTTATAATGAACGCGCTCAGAAATTGCCACTTAACGGCTGTGTTATACAAATATCTCTAGAATACAAGGTGGGTAAATATTTCAATGCATTCACCTTAAAGTATATTGCAAGAAGCATGTAGGGCGACCAGTTTTGTTTGCCGACGAATCAAAGTTCTATTTAAAATACGCTGAAAGTCATCATCGTAGACAGGTTGGAAAACTTGTTTGATGCACCTTTGGTTTGCAGATCGCATTTGGAGAAGGCGGTTTATTGGTGTGCGGAGACATTTCCGTGGATACACCTAAAGACCTTTTCTTTATATCAAATTGGCTTTTAATTATAGTACTTAGGACCATCTGATGCTTGATAATTACGTAAAAAAATTTATTCAACGGTTGCCAGTGTGCCATTTTTGTAATTTATTGCACTACATAAATTGAGAGAACATATTTCTAGGACTTTCCCATACTTCAAACATGTACAAGTGTACACCAGAATTCTTAGTTACTAGAAGTTAGAAAAGAAGCACAATGATTTGTAATATTATAAGACCCAATTTATTCTCTTTCCGTCTTTTTCAACCATGATGGTTTCCGTATTGAATGCAGCTCTCGTTAATGATTTTCCATTTGCTTCATTGTTTACTAGCTAGAAATTACATTCCTCCTCATATAACAATAATTGTCAATCCTCAGTATGTGGAAAAAAAAAGATTCCTGGCTAAGGAGGTTACAAGAGCGGTTTCCCTGCAGCACAAAATTGCTTGTTACAGCAGCCTCTGTCAAAATTAAGATCACCAACTTCCAAGGGGAGTAGAACGTTGAAGCAAGAGAACAAAGAAACGTTTATTTGAAAAATCGAAATTACTGTAATTTCTAACCGAGAAAGTTGGGATTCGACATTAGACGTGCCACAAGATTCCCTGCAATCATTTTAAAATTTCATTTGTTATGAACATTTGTACCAAAAATTCGTATTTAATTTCCGTTTTACACCCATATCTATACAAACAGACCAGTTTTTGAATTCCTGTAGTCCAAACATAGATTTCCACCAAAATCTCGAAATAGTTAGAATGTATTTGTGAGTACATACTGGTAGTAAAAAGGCAATAGTTGATTGTAACCTGCTGTAAAAGCTGAAGGGTTGCTTGAACACTTAGAAACTTCACTTTCATTTTAATTTAATTTCTCTTTCAAACCTGAAAGTTCTCAGATTTAAGAGGAGAATCCTTGGTACGTTCAATATTTAAACACGAAAATAAACCTCAAATTGAAAACTACTGCATCATTTCGATACCACGTGCGCTAGCAGAAGAGTGACAGCATGTTTTATACCCAAGACATCCACGTTAACAAGTGGAGTAGTGAATATCAAAATTGCTTCCTTCCAAGAAAGTCCGCCGGATCGTGTTTATTTTTGTTCACAGCTAATGTAATATTAAAGAGGTTAAGGTTTGGACTTAAACTAAGTGGAATTTTTTACTAACGTGTACAAGTAATACAACAAAACTTTAATAAATAATTCATATTTTTAAACGAAAACTGAATCTTTATACTACTACTATATTTTATTATAAAATAGAAAACGGACAATATTCTTCAATTTCTCTTAACTTGGATTTAAACTTCCCCATCATATTTTGGACAACACATTGTTAATCTGCTTTTTGATTGTGGTTTGCAGGTGTTTCATCGATAGAATATCCCAGCCTTCACTGTAAACAAGTCTCAACAATACTGACCAAAAATCCTCAATAGAACTTGCTTTAGCAAAATTTGAGGAGTTGGTCTCTTTGATTACAAATTTGATATTTGTTTGTCTTAGTCAGTCTTAACTTGAAGCAACATAATAGCCAGGTCAAGCTAAAAGACATAATTTCCATCTTTATCTTCTTCTTCTTCTTCTGTATAGGCTACTGCCTGTTCTTTCTAATTTATAAGGACTCCCTCCATCGTTTTGCCGGTCTTCCTTGTGATCTTCCTGATGACGATTTGTCTTTTGCGGCTCGTACAATTCTGGTTTCTTCCATCCCCTAGTGATATGATCATCCCATGCTTGTCTTCTTGTTTTAATCCACTCGTTTATGAATTGTATTTGGCACTGCGTTCTTACGTCCTCGCTTCGTACTTGGTCGAGTCTAGTTTTACCAACTATATTTAAGGTTTTCATCTCTTCCATCTTCATTATTTGTTTGGTTTTTGCGTTTCACCTTGCTTCTCTACTACATACGTTAATATGTGGCGTACGATCGTCTCATAAACTCTGCTTTTAACCTCAGTATTTAGATACTTGTTGCCCAGATGACTCTATTCAACGCTCCCGACACTCTAGCTGCTTTTATTGCTTGCGTTTTTACATGGTGTTTGAGTTTTCCATAGCTTGATATGTTTGCAGTAGTCGTTGCAATTGATCTTCTCCTTTAGCGATCAACACTGCATCGTCAGCATAGCAAACTATTTTCATGTCCGCATCTCCCATTTTATATCCTTGACATGTTTTTACTCATTCGGGTAATTTGGGTAGCGTAGACCCAATGGGTTAGATGGCTTTTTTGATTTATCGGTGATTGCGGTAACGCTAATCAGTTAGTGTTTGTAAATCAGAAGTGCATGTGGCATTGTACACTCTGTAGTGTTTTGGTGGTTTGTTGCCATAAAAAAGATTTATCAAGGTTTTTTACTTCTACGGCCTTTAATAATTTCCGCATTGTAAGTCGGTATTTCTGTTTGTTGCTGGTTTTCGGTATGTGTTCGCATTTTTCAATTATCGGTGAGTTGATTACATATTTTAGGTTATGTGAATTTACGATTAAAAAGGCGAGTCATTTCTTCCTGTTACTTCTTGTAGAACAAAATGAGATTAAAATTGAAAACCACATATTATAGTTGAAGAGAAGAAAAGAAGATAGTGAGTAAAGAAAGGAAAAATGTTGGTCTTAAGAAGAGAAATAGACATGCGTTTCTTTCTCTAAAGATACCGATACAGACATTGAATGTAATGATTCTAGGGAAGAAAGTGTAGATGTAGAAAAAGCTGAAAACAAAGTGCGCAGGATGCGGAGACAAGTAGTAACCTATGCTTTAAAATGTTTGGCTTCAATGTGCTCACTGTTCTCGCTGGTTTCATAAAAATTGCTCCAAGTACCTTAACTTGTGTGATAGATGGCAAAATCTTCACCAAAAAGCGGAATTATTAAGAACGTCATATCATTGTAGTATGTGAGTCAATTCACCCGCACATGTTGGGCGGAATGTCTTTCTGCAGTATTCAGAATTTATTTTGTTGCTATTGTTGAGAGTTTTATTTTTGATTATTATGTTGTTAGTGTGTATTGTTGCAATATATAAGCTACATATTTTTTCTTCTTGTATTTTTCTTAACATCCCCGATTAGTAAAACGTAGACCATCTCTGCCGAAATTACCCTACCTCTTTTTTTGGTAGTCGTTTAAGTAGCTTATAAACACGATGACGTAAATCAATTTGCTTTTCCATTACAAATATAATTATAAAAACAACAGCCTAAAAATCACACACAGATGTTCGATTTTTCTTATACATCTGTCAATCCTAAGCTTCAATTGTGATCAGAACCAGCCCCACATGATCTTAAACATTCAATTATTTTAATTCCACCCGTTATATGCAAAAGGTCGGAATAAGGTAGTATTTAAGGATTTCATTAAATGCTTTTATAAAGTTGCCCATAATATTACGTAAGTTTAGTTTAGAATGTACTTACAGTAAGTTTACTACTCTAATTTGGAGATGCTTACACATTCTATTTGGATTTATTATTAATTATAATTTTCATAAATTTTTTGCAAAGGTTCTACCATATGCAAACGGCTTCTTATACATTTTAATAACATTATACAAAATAGAAAATATTAATACTGGCTTATACTTGTATTATATTACAATGTAGTGAAGAAAAGTAGTTTCATTATGTCACATTGTTCAGTAATGACGTTCAGAAGAAATACCATGAAATTAGTTTTGTTGGAAACTATTCAAGACTTGTAAGTCACATACAGTTTGAAAGTATAATCATTAAGATAACATAAATGTGATTCTGAAACAGTTTGTATCCTACATTTATATAGCAATATCACAAAGCGAGTAAGATGGCATTCATATTAAATGCTGCGTGCCAATGAGTTAACACAAAGTTCAAAACACAAATCTCTTAGCTTCATGTTTGACGCAAATACAATAATTATGTCGACAACACAATACACATAGTTTGAGTTTCAAGTACAAAGTTTAGATTCACAAAAGAAAATAAAATGTAAAAGTCTGTAATATACTAAACAGTTTCTGACATGACTTCAGCTTCCTCCAATACACCTTCCACTATGGTTTATAAAATTGCTTCTCTAAAGTTTAACTAAGCCAAATCTACTATATCGTTAATTATCATAACTATTTCATTAAACGTAACAACTTCTTGTGGTATCTTTATCTAGCTCTTTCCATTTTATAATGTATACTCAGTGACATGGAAATTGCAACACTAAGAAGGGGTAGGAATTTTTTAACCCAACTTGGCAGAAACGTTTAATTACTAAAAGGTAGCAAATTGATTAAAATTTTAAAGAAAAAGAACAAAATATGAACATAATTTTTATTAATAATGCGTTGGTCCCCCCCCCAATTGATTACATACTCCCCCACTCTTCGTGTCATCGATTTTACCAGATGGTCGATTTCCTCTTAAGTTATTGTATCCCAAGCAACCTGTAATTCGTGCTGTAGAGCTTGCAGCGTCTGCGGAGGATGCAGCAAGTTCCTCAGTCTTCTCCCTATAATGTCCCAAACATGCTCGATGGGCTAAAGATCGGGAGATCGGGCTGGCCATGACAAGAGATTTACATTATCCTCTGCAAATCGGTCCGTAGAACGTCTTGCAATATGGGGACGGGCATTATCCTGCTGGAAAAGTTGGTCTTCCAACTGCTGAAGAAATAGAAGAATATGGGGTTCTACCACCTCATCCGTATATCGCTGGGCGTTCATATTGCCTTGGGTGAATAACAAACTCCCATAAGTTGTAGCACCCCATACCATAATCCCTACAGTTTGGTGCACATGCCTCGCAAGAGAAAATTCCACATTTCGACGTTCCCCACGTGTTTGTCTGATCCTCATTCGGCCATCATTTCCAAACAAAATCGGGATTCATGACTGAACACCACCCTATGCCACTCTAGGTTCCAGTGCAATCGCAACTTACACCACTACAAACGTTGCTGTTCGAAGGGTTACAGGACGACCTTCGTTAGCTAACCATTGATCGGCAATTGATCTGGTACTGGAGAATTAGTCCCTTCTTGCCATAAGTCTAAGATGGCGGTCCTGCACCTCATTTGTTCTTCTTCGCCCCCCGGTTCCTCTTCTGCGACGTTCCTGACATACACCTGGTAAAATTGTTAGAACAAACTGAGAGAAGTGTCAGATAAGCCATTATCACTTGATCCATAAGAATGAAATTTTAATTAGTTGCTAACTTTTAGTAGTTAAATGTTTCTGCCAAGTTTGGTAAAAAAATTCCTACCCCTTCTTGGTGTTGCGATATCCATGTCACTGAGTATACTTTCTAAAACATATTCGAAAAATATGAATAGAAAAATCTTTTTTTTGTTGAATATAATAGTTGGTGCTGGATTACGTACGGTTTTATTTAAAAAATATATTTTTTTTGATAAAATGTTCTAGCAATAAAAGATACTCCGAAGAGAATACTCCTGACCTATATAAAATGATGTTTTACAACAAATATGATGTTAGTTATTATTAAATACATATTCTGAAAAGATATATAAATGCTATGCTTTTTAGATGTTAGCGACGAAAACTGTTGAATTGAATTGAATTGAAAAAACATTGGAACACCTGTTTAAGAGATAATTCTGTGAAAGATCTGATTGTTGTTTAAATGATAATCAAGACAGTGCAGAAAATGCCTTGCGTTAAATACACTTTTGTTTGTTCGTTGTATAACAACTGTATATATCAATTTCCTATTCTTTCCACGTGACTTTCTATGTTACTAACTTTGCGCTAATAGACGCCAGACAGAAATGTTTATAGACTAAATATATATATAACTAATTGGCTCATCTCGTTCCTAATCAAAACAATGATTTACAGTATTTACATCAATCATCATCAATTTGAGTTGCTTTCATTTGCAAACCTCATAACTCAATGAGTTTATTCATTATGATAAGATTTAACACTTGTAAAATAACTTGCCATAAAATGTGTGTCACTGTACAGTATACATGCCTTGAAATTCACGAAAGCGAGTGGTTCCAGGAACTTTCCGTGTATAAAAATACTAACAACAGTAAATATCAGCAAATATTAACAGTGATTTGTTACAACCTGAATTACAAATCACCTTGAAACGTGTCACTGCCGATAATAGAAAAAATGCAACACTGCGTCAACATAATTTTACGTACCTACTGTAAAAACCAAATTATAAAAACACACAAAAATTAAAATTTTATTATAATTTATAATCTAATGTATATTTTGCACTTAGCTTCAACAAAATAGTTAACAATTTGTTGGTGGAAAGGTTTCTTGTACGACCTTGACCTTATTGCACATGTAACATTTGCGAATGTATTGCATTAGTTATCAATTAATTAATAATGCGATTTAATCAGGACACTAGTAGTAATGTTTTTTTCGTACCCTATTTTGGCAAATGATGTACAACCAATCGCAAGGAAACTTTATTTCTTAAAATATCCTAGCAGTTACCTAAAAAGTGGCAATCAGTATTAATTTTATTTATCTCATTTATTTGGATACAATTATGCTACATTTAATAAACAATTCATCCCGTAAAATGTACTTTTCACCTTCTGAGAAGTAATAATTCGTATAAATGATTGTGTAGCGCATTTTATAACTGCTTTAATAACATCCTTATAGATATTTTATCAGTTAAAATACAGGGTGTTAATGAATACATGTAACCAACATATAGAGTATGTAAGGGATTCAAAATAAGCCAACTTATAATAAGAACCTCGTATCCGGGAACGTACAGTTTTCGAGCTACAAGTAACAGTAGTTGTCTACCTGAATGTTGCCTAATTGAGCCGTACCTTTTCCTACATCGCTTGACTAGCCCCATTTACTTGATCTTTTTGCAAGCAGTATTTTCAGAATTGTTGGAAGGAGTACCATTGAGGATTCATCTACGGATCTGGCTTCAACATCAACCAAGTATTCGGTGACCGTGATGGATTGGCCGAGGAGTACCAGTAGCGTGGCCACCACGCTCCCCTAACTACCTTAGGCATTATATATTCTTTGAGGCTTTCGCGGTTTCTTGAACTGTCACTATTACAATTTACTTTCGGCTTAGACCGCGTCGTCATTTGAGAACTACACCCAGCATTATCAGGTGAGGACCGACCTATAGCTTGTCTGCCATTACAAGCATTTGCTCTAGAAGTTTGAGACTGATTGACGTTTGGCTGTTTGACGTGTATTTAATACTTAAACTTTTGTTAGTGAATCATGAATCGCTATACGAACGCCGGGATGACTGACATGCATTTCATTTATGTACTTGCTGATGGCCATTCATTACAAGCTAGGCGGTTGTACATTGAACGATTTTCTGACTGTAATGTTCCTGATAGAGAAACCTTCCAAACTATTCATCAAGTGCAGGACCAGGAAAGCCAATGACAGTAAGAACGGTAGAAGTAGAAGAGAATGTGCTGGACATGATAGACGAAGATCCAGGTACTTCTACTCGAAAAATTGCAAATACTTTGAATGTAAGTAATGGGACTGTTTGGAAAATTCTTAGGGACTATTGGTTGTACCCATACCACATACAACGCGTTCAGCCACTTCTTCCTGTTGATTTTCCTCCACGTATTGCATTCTGTCAATGGCTTTTGCACACATTGGTTCAAATCCCTCAACTACTGACACTGATTCTTTTTACCGATGAAGCGAATTTCTCAAGAAATGCAATAAGGAATTTTCACAATAACCATGTGTGGGCTGAAGAAAATTCACATGAGGTAATTGAAGATCGTTTTCAACATCAGTTCTCGTTGAACCTTTGGGTTGGAATTGTAGGTGACTGGCTAATTGGACCGGTATTTCTACCAGGAAGACTTACCGGCGAGGTGTATCGCAACGTTTTGGAACAGACTCTACCTGAGTTTCCGGAGGATGTACCACTGGCAACGAGAAATGTAATGTGGTTTATGCACGATGGTGCACCAGCGCATTTAGTGTGGTTGTTCGTGAGTTTTTAACAGTAACATACGGAGATCGCTGGATTGGTCGAAGTGGACCCCACTTATGGCCTGCTCGATCCCCGGACTTAAACCCCCTGCATTATTTCCTCTGGGGCCATCTAAAGTCATTAGTTTATTCTACTCCAGTGGAAAATGTGGAAGATTTAAGAAATCGTATAATTGTTGGGTGTAACTCAATAAGAAACGACCCTGGTGTTTTTGAAAGAGTTCAGCAGTCAATGAGGAGAAGATTGGGTTCTTGCATCGTAGCTGGAGGTAGTCATTTTCAACAGTTCTTGTAGATTAAGAAACTTTACATGTAATTTTTGGTAATAAAATGTTATTGTCGAAAATTTGTTTCGCCCTGTATCTTCGAAACAAAGCGGCTTTTCAAAAATCATCAAAGGACAAAATATTCTTAGAATATTCCAGGGAATTCCCTTGAATTTTTGCAGCATGTTTAATAAACACCCTGTATATTCGTAAGCCTTGCCTGCCTAAATAGGGCCATGTGCTTAGATTATTTAAACCTTGGGGCGGTCAAGGATTTGATTTTAATGTATTTTGTTTGCCAGGACAATAATACTTAATCGGCTTATGCCTGTTGGCTGTTTTTGAACCCATACAAACTAACGCTTGGCAAGACATTGCAGCTTGCATCTTCAGAGTGAATAGAACACCGAACTCAAATCTGGAAAGTTGGGCAGAACGACGGAGTTCTGGTTGGCTGTCACCGTTTGGCAATGACGGATCTGGCGGAGCGTGATCGTGAGATCGATGATCCTTAGAAGTCCTTACAGGATAAACCAAGCTTTACTGCGTCTAAAACCATCCTGTTGCTAGGTTGTTTCTCAATTTCAGTTGCTTCGCGTATGATACGAGGGAAGTAATAAAGTACTCTGGCGAGTAACCGAGCATTGTTAAAGTCCATCTTATGCCCAGTTAAACCAGCATGTTCAGCCACCGCAGATTTTGTGATGCGTTTGTGTTGGCAATCACCTATACGCTTTCGCAATTTTAACTCAATGGAACGACCAGTTTGTCCGATGTAGTTTGAGTCACAAGAGCAAGGGATGTTGTAGATCCCGGCTGATTTAAAATTTGATATATGCTCCTTTGCTGTTCTGAAACCGTTTCCCAAAGTTTCACTAGTCCTAAAGACCGTCTTTATGCTGCACCTTCTAGGAACATGCCCAATCTTAACAGTAGTGCCTTTACTGTAAGGTAGAAAAGCTAACCCTTCCGGAGGTGTCAGTTCCTCCTTAGCTATGGGCTGTTCTACATTGCGCATTGCTCTCTGAATATCTGTGGCTGTATAACCATTTTGTTGTAACGGCATCAAGAGTTGAGCTTTCTCTTGTTGTAGGTGTTCTGCATCTGAAATTTGGACTGCCGTGGTTGTTAGAGTTTTTAGCACAGTTGCTTACTGAATACTGACATTTTCCTCTACTTCCATTATGAATTGGATATTATTATGAATTGACTTTAGGTGTAGGTACTAGAAATTGTTTTAGTGTTTGGCGTCCGTGAGGCCAGATGATAAACGTATTGTCTACATATCTAAACCAGGATTCAGGTTTAAGATCAGCTGCTGCCAAAGCTTTTGTTTCAAAGTCTTCCATGTATATGTTTGCAATAACAGGTGATAGCGGTGAACCCATAGCCGCTCCTTCAACCTGTTCATACAAGTTGCCTTTCCAACTAAAAAAGGAGTTTTTCAAACATATTTCGACTAATTGGTTTAGATCTGTAGGTAGTTTATCTCTTAGGATCTCTAACACACCATCTACCGGTACTTTTGTGAAAAGGGAGACAACGTCGAAACAGACTAGAAAGCCTCCTTCACACAGCCGTAAACGTTTGATCTTCTGTAAATGTAATCGGACAATAGTGCTTCCATTTCTAAATTATAATCTGAGGTGTTCATCACAACAGTAGCATTGCCTTTATCTGCTTTAACTATAACGACATCTTTGTTCTCTCTTAGTAATTTCACTGCTTCTTTCTCATTTTTACTGATGTTGAAGCGAGGCGGCTTCGCTCTTCTTATTATGCTTGATACATCCTGTTTTATGCTTTCAGAAATTACTGTAGGTCGTTTGTGAATTGCTGCTTCTACGCCGCATGTGCTGTCTTCCACCGGAATTCCCTTGGATGCCACAGCATAGTTAAACCCTTTCTTTAGTACAGATGTCGTTTGATCATCTAGCAGCATGTTGTTAAGGTTTACTTACCTTGTCATCAGGTAATTCGTTCCGGGGCGGTTTCGGAACTAACCGTTCGTATTTGCCAGTTTGTTTGACGGTTGCTTGTTCTAATGCACTTTGAGCCTGCTTACACGTTATTGTGCCAATTTTCTCCCACAGAGATGCTTCTAGGGTGCTTGAAAATTGTAAATGTAGCTCATACAGCTTACAGTCAATTGTATCAAGAGCTATGCGAGTTCTACTGATTTCCGATTTCAGAAGTCCTGGCAAACAAAATACATTAAGATCAAATCCTTGTCCGCCCCAAGACTTAAATAATCTAAGCACACGGCCCTGTTTAGGCAGGCAGGTGTTACGGGCCAATCGAGCTTTTTCGACGATGTCAGGCGATGGGCAGACAGAAGGGAAATTCGCGACAATGGCAGGACGAACCAAATTCCAGGCACAACACTTGTACGATGTATTTATTTAGTTCCCTTTACCCTCACAAAGATCCGAACTAGGTTCGACAGGAGCAATTGTAAATTTTACTCGTCCAAAACCATGGCGACCATTTGCTATCACTTATATATATCCGACACTAACAAGTCGAGATACGTTTGCACTACAGCAAAACACGGTACGATAGATTGTGGAATAGCAACGCGCCGCAAGGGAGAAGGAAACGTTCTCTAGGGTTCAACCGTCGCTTCCCAAAGTCTGACTTCCACTGACTTTAAAATACAATGAAAACCCGCACCCCCCCTCAAAAGATTGCACAACATGACGAAATCTTATGGAATGTTACACAAGAAATTCTAAAAGGTTCTGGAAAATACGTCTCAATGCTTCTGAATGGTACTGTTGTATAAACGAAAAACAATTCTTGGAAATATTTTTGTTCGGCAGAAACGGGATCACAAAAGAAAAACCTTGGGACTCGTTTAACATAAATAAAATTCTGTACGGGGAAAAATATAAACGAAATTATAAATAGTGCTAAACCTGGCGGAAATTTAAAATGCGAACGCTAAAACGAAGCTTAAATTACTATGAAGCGGCCCAACTAAATTAGGGAATTAATTCGTACTATGAAGCGGCACAAAAATAACATAACACAGGGCCTACGAACAAATATTGCTTAAACTTCTAGAGCAAATGCTTGTAAAGGCAGACACGCTACAGGTCGGTCTTACCTGATAATGCTCTGTGTGGTTTCCAAATGACGACGCGGTCTAAGCTGAAAGTAAATTGTAATATTGACATACCTTAGGTATTTTTATGCGGTTATAGCAAGAGTCTGGTTTACGAGACGCCTGTCAAGTCGGGACAAGATCTGCTAGCGCGCATTCTGGCTGCAGCACAAGAACTCCATACAACGCATGGCATTGTTGAAAGAGTACACCAAAATATGCTTTGGAGGTGCAATTCTTGCATCGAAGTTGGTGGTCTTCATTTTCAGCAATTATTGTAGTCTTTGAGAAATAAATATAATTAATATGAGCATTTTTCCTAAGTCCATGCTTAGCTCAAAAGTGGTGGGTTTCCGGATATGAGTTTCATATTAAAAGTTGGTCTGATTTGAATTCCCCACATAACGTATAAAATTGTAACACATATTCATAAACACCCTGTATATTATACATGATATGAAAGGAAAAACATGGAAGGTGTTCCGTATAACAGGGAAATATTCGAGGGAGGAAATACTACACAATCTACGAGATGTGCCATTAAAGAACAAACACTCGGAGGAAACCAAAAATAAAAAATTATACAAGCCTTTTCCTCACAATAAGAAGTATTTTTCTGATAAGAAGACATTATTTTGTTAAGTACATTGAAAATCATCTAATTTCCTATGTTTTACAGCCCAAGAAAGCTTAAAGCATAGACTATGAGTTGAGCTAGTATAGTGTCCCATTTTCAACTTGGGTTTCTGAATATCGTGCCATTTTCTATCCGTCTAACCAAAAATTGTTTTATTTGCCATTTATCATCTAAAGACCAGGCAAGCTCATCATGTAGCATTTCAGAACGGAAGAACAATACAAACCCTACACATCTTTTACCAAAATATTCGTTTCGTCGTAAATACGATTCGTAAATAAACAAAATTTCGTAGCCGTGTCATTTCCCGACCTGGTGATATCAATTGGGTTGCGACATCGTGCGATCTAAAGCCTTTAGATCTTTTCTTTTGGGGTTTTGGAGAGGACTTTGTAGTCTATGAGCTCCAAAACAACATTCGTCGAGTTATTGATGAAATTGGGTCTCAATATGTGAAAATGTAATTAAATATGTCGTCAATGGAGTGGTCATCTGCTGGAACAAGCGAGCAACATTTCCATGTCTTTATATTACGTTTAAATAAATAAACTACCTAGTATTTAAAAATTGTAGGATTAATTAAAAAAAATCTCAATTTAAAAATGGGAACTTTTAAAGTATATGTTTTTCTAAAATATAATTATCAACCCTACGGGATTTTCAATAAGAATGACACACTATCAAAAACAAATTAACGAATAGTAATGAGATGCCATATTTTCCTTTCTTAAAAATAAATTTATAGTGAGCGTAATATGTCCCAGCTGGAGAAAAGTGAGGACGTTTCACAATTAACTGCTGCATTTGGACCGAGGAACTTCTACGATATAATAAAATATTACATTTCAAGCCTTTTAAGATTTATCTGCGTGAATTTATCATTGAATTGTATTATTGGGAAAAGGAAATGGCTTTAAATAACGTCAATAAGCAATGAAAAGACTTTAAAATCATTTTTAATTGCTAAATCCGCAGCCTCACACACAAGCACTTAATCGAACATTGATCCAGATAGTGAAGGGGGTGACGTGCATCATTTCATCCGAAGTTGTGATTGGTGGTGTCCATTTCAGCTTTGTACGTTTATCGCTGTCTGAATCGCTTGACGAGCGAAGCATTTGGATCCATGGAAAATCAGGCAATCAGCCAAGGAGTTCATCTTCCTCTGTTCTCCATTGTGAGAGCCGTTTTGTCATCGTGTCTGGTTGAACTGCCTAATTTATCATCGTCCTTTGTGACTATTAAGCCAGCTATGCAGAAAAGGGCCCTTTTCTGTTGGGAAAGTTGCTTGAAGTTTATCTCCGTGTTTTGTACTATTCGGATTTCATGTTTGCGTTCTCATTTGATGCAAGGTTCGTGATTGTGTCGGGAATTCTAAAGTTATACGACGAAAAACAGAAAGACTGTAGTTTTTTTGTTTGCTATGCTAAAAAAGCTTTTCCTTATAAATATAATCCTTGTATTCCGGGTAGCTCGGTCCGCCAGAGCTTTGCGGTTCGTTGATTGCGTGGTTTGTGAGGTCTCACTTGGAGCAGATGAACAAGGGCCGGTGTTAAATCACTGAACACCGGGATTAGCTCCGTATATCACTGCTACTAGAATGTGCGTTGCGCATTTTTATTGGCCTTTGTCTTGATTGTTCCGTAATCGAATTCCTTTAAAAATATGTTCTTTTTTATTTTGTTTACAACGGATTCGGAACGAGGGTTTACGTTTCAAGCTTGGCTTAGTACGAACCCTACTGACTTGTTTGCGCATTCTTTTGTAAATGATCTTACAAACATCATCTTAAATTACAAAAAGCGACATAAAAGTTGATCCATGAGAACTACGCTTTCGTTTCATGGAGACGGTATTTCTATTTGAAAACAACATTCTCAACAACACTGATCGTAGTCATATTAAAATTGTAATACGAAGGTAGCAAGACTACAGGTATTTTAAAAATGTGTAGATTGTAATAAATTAAAGTTTAGAGATACTCTTACCATTAATTAAATCTAAACTGTAATTGAATAAGTGGGAAATATCACGCGGGTAAGTTGAGGATCATTTTTTGAGTATCTTGGTTAGGTGCGTTGTAATTTGGATGACTATATCACGGAATAGACATTACAATGTAGTCTTGCAGAAATTGAAATATGATTATGGTTCCGGAGCAAAAGAACATATTTTGTTGTCTATTATTAATCAGTTCATAAATATTTTTGTGTCTCTTAGTTCTCTAATTTTACCCTGCTCAGTTAACCGGATCTGGGTAGCTGTCCTTAGAAACACTGACCATCGTCATTTGGATTTCGTTATCTGGAAGGACGTTGATGTCCTTATGGGGTTTACTATATCTGAATATAACCATCTGAAAGAGCTAATGTGAATGTCAACATCTTGTTGTCGTCATAGTCAGAATGGCATCATTTAGATAAAATCATCTTGATGTCATCGTTTGATAGTATATACAGATATGACTTATTACTAAATTTGTTACTTTCCCGATACTTATTAAATAGGAGACTAAATTGCAGGTTGATATTTTAGTATCGTCATTTGGATGTGGTTAGCTATCATGACACTGTCTTCAATAAGATATCTTAAAAATGCAGATGGTTTCAAATATAATATAGCCGGAAATAATGAAGACATAAAAAGAAGTTTTGTGGATTACCAAAAAACCTTTGACAGAGTGCATCACGAGAAGTTAATAAATGAACTGAAACAAATAGGTCTGGATTCAGCAGATATAAGATTAATTACGCACATTTATTGGAACCAAACTGCAACTGTCAAAATAGGTGATATAGAAACAAATGCAATTCAAATAAAGAGAGGTGCTATCTCCTGCTTTGTTTAATATATACTCCCAAGTGATTTTCCAGAAAGCATTAGCAGAACCGACTGAAGGAATTAGGATAGGCGGGGAGACAATTAACAATATACGTTACGCAGACGACACGGCGGTTTTAGCGGAAAGCCTAGAAGATTTACAAGCTCTGGTTGACAGAATAAAATATGAAAGCGAGGCAATGGGACTGACAATAAACAGAAAAAAAACAAAATATATGGTAGTAGGCAAGAACGTAATAAATAATAATCACTCGCTTCTAGACGGAGAGATTGTCGAAAGAGTACATAACTTTAAGTATCTGGGAAGTTGGTTAAATGCGGATCTAGACCCTGATAAGGAAATTAAAGTAAGGATAGAACTGGCAAGAAGCGCCTTTATGAAATACAACACTATGCTGTGCAGTAAAGAACTAAGCATATCCACTAGACTTAAATTCATGAAGTGTTATGTATGGTCCCAATTAATGTATGGCGTCGAAACATGGACACTTAAAGCAGCAATAAAAAAAAGGCTGGAGGCTCTGGAGATGTGGATATACAGGAAAATGTTAAAGACACCATGGACAGCAAGAATAACAAACGAAGAAGTTATAGCCAACACAGGACAACCACGAGAACTGCTAAGAAACATTAAACCAAGGAGAACTGCCTATGTTGGACATGTATTGAGAAACAATAAATACAAGTTGTTACAGGTCATTATGCAAGGAAGAATAGAAGGGACGAAAGGAATGGGAGGAAAAAAGAAATCATGGCTGAGAAACATCCGAGATTGGACAAATATGAATATTGAACAACTATTCCATGTTGCAAGAAATAGAGATGAATTTGGAATGGTGATAGTCAACCTCTAATTTAGCGCAAGCACTAAGAGAAGAAGAAAAAAGAATGACGTGGGAACGTAATGAATAGATTTTTAAGCTCATATAACTGTGGAAATAGAAAACTTGGAAACATTACTTAATAATTTCCATAAATAGGTTTATTAGGAATTAGCGGGGAATCAGCATTTTGTTCTAAAAAATTTAAGTATGAAATTCTATTTGTATATGAAAACTGTTAATCATAGAATGATGATTATTAATTAATTATTAAATAAAAAGGCACTGAACCTCAGTAACATTTACAACTTTATTTTTAATATAATACAGTTACTATAGGTACAATGATTAATGCCCTATACCACACATACAAGGGGTATATCTTCTCTCGCCCATGGGATGCTGAAGGAACAGTTAGGAACGTCTGCTTCAGTTTTGTAGAACGATTTACACTACTTTGGCGTAATTCTGTTGCAGTTGATACTTTTTGTTGCATGAAACCTACTGTAAAACAAAACAAGGAAAATTAAGTTGCGAAGTATCTTATTTACTTTATATTATTTTATAATCATAAAGTCGTAAACTTACTTCTTTACTACACAGATTTCAAAAAATTGCACCATTGTCCGAAGATAAACATTCGGAATCTTGGCTCCTTCAATCACTGTTTAAGGAAATTACATTTACGAATTAAAATTTTTCCCATTAACATTTTTAACTTAAAAACGTGGCGAGATCACCAGTGGGTGTTAAATGACCATCAAAGACCAACGACACTGAGAAATATTTGTGAAAAATAAAATTACCAACTACTTTCCTACGTGCCACCCTTTCAAAATATTGATTAAATGGTAAGAAACATCATTGACTATTCTTCTACTGCAAGTATTAATCCTTAAAGAAATGAATTTTTCCAGCTTACAGTAATACAATGCATCATTGTACCTACCTGCCCTGTTATACAGGTTACTATAAAGAGCGAAGCAGGATGTCAGGAATTTGTCCCAAGATTAGACTAAAAGATGAAACGAAAAGTTGTACCTAACATTCTTGGTAAAAGCTGCTTGAAAATAAAAATTACGAAATAGGCACTTTAAAAAGGCACATTGAGCACTACTATGCACTTTATACTAAAATAAGCACGAATATATTAAAAAAGCACAATAAACATTTATATGTGTGGTTTATTTTATTCTAAATTGTGCGAAATATTTCATTTTAATTCTAACTAATATATGACGAACATCCACGAATAAGCTTTTGCGTAAAGATTCGAAGTTTAGTAATGAAGTATCAAGTAAAATAAGCCTTAGAACAAATGAACAAAATACAGAAAATAAGACGAACACCGATCATATACTAGAAATATATATTATGTACAGTCGCGCGTGTATTTATGTGTGTGTGTGCGCGCTCGCGTGTATTTTATATATACATCTACATACATCTAGGCTAAATAATAAAACTTGATAAGGAAAATCAAGGAGCCGATCTGAAAAATAAAGCGGAACTAGGATGGGGTATCGTCGGAAGATTAAAACATATTGAAGAATAAATCAGATCTTCAGTATCTACAAAGAAGGGTTTTTGATGAGTATTTACTGCCTTTAATGGGTAATCACAAAGAAAATCATGAATAAGTTAATAACGGAGGAACGCGACATGGAGAGCCAAATGTTACATATCATCCTACAGAAAAAAGAAACACAATAATGTGTAATAAATATAACATGGTAGACGTAAGAAAAAGACTTATCACGCTGAAATAGAAATTTGCAGCATATATGTATTGCAAGACAGACAGACAGTAGAGGGAATGGTGTTATTTTAACATGGCGCCCATAATTAAGGAGAATAACATAACGGTGGCTCCAATGAGCTGGTCCGACGATATGAAGCAACCAGCGAAATTAATGTGGAAAAGAAGAGCAGAAGATAGAGGTAATTGGAGACAACTCCAGGAGGTTCATATTTGGAAGCGGACTGAAAAATTCTAAAAAGAAGATTATGACACGGACATCTGAATGTCTTTATCTAAAAACCGAACTACGAAGGCGCCATCTCAATGGCATCATCTCGGTGTCATCATTTGAGAGATATCGTTTGGCCACAGTATATGTGGGCGGCCATGTACCTAGGAAGAGACAACAGTTTGGCGACAAAAAAGCTGTATGTTATGTACTGTTAATTGGGCTTCGAATATTCAGCGGTGTCTGTGTTCCCCAATTTAACACACTTGCTACACAGGGGAAGTATAAAATCGTCATACCGATGGGGGTCAAAACTGTCTTACATCGTAATTTACCTTAAATAGTTTAAACTGGTGCATATATTTCTTTATATCTTCACCTTTGTAACATTAGTTAAATGAAAATAATTTCTTAAATGAAGTAATACTTCCTAGCGCTAATTATTAAAAATGTCGATAAATCATCGACTTTCTTTGGGGTATACTCAATCTGCCATCTTTAAATTTTAAAACTAAGTACGCTTCCAGTTTTATCGGGATACTAAAGTGTGCTTTAAGCTTCCATGCATCTGTGTTACAGCTGTTTCCTCATTTAAACTTTTTATTTTACAGCCTTTCTCGTAATTCACAGCATTACTTTGGCTAGTTCATAAACTACATTGTATCATCATTAGTTTTCCGTTTCAGTGTTGTTTTATGCGGTTGGGCCTTTACAGTGGATGTTGGTGGGCGAATACATTAGTGCGCTCTCTCTTGTTGTGCTAATACGCATTAACAAACTCGAAACTTCTTTTATCAGCAGTCTTACGACCTCTCACATAACGATTTAAAGCCATTATCGCTCCGATACGTTTTATCTTCAGTTTTCCTGTAACGTTTATTCTAACGTTCGCTCTTGAAGTGTTGCGATGTATCTAAACCGTTTGCTGGGATGCTGATTCCGATTATTCGTCTGACTATAGTGTACCAATTTTGTTAAGAATTTTGTATACATAAACATCTAGAAATTAGCTTTGATAATAAATATGCATCTTAAACAATTTTAAATTACTTTATCTATAAACGTGCAAAAAATAATATTCTTATATCTATTTTGAATTATCTTGCGGTTTTTTCGTTAGAAATACATAATAACTCTTAACACTGAACTACTTTATCGTTAACTGTCAATCTATCTCTAGTAAGTGTGTTTTAAGTAAACATATTATCAACTCCGCGTTAATCAAAGCTGCTCGTGAATGAACATATTCGTATTTATTTGTATGTATCTAACTAGTAGGTACAACTCTCGTAGGGATAATAAAATTCGATTGTTACTCAAACGCAATAAATATTTATATGTTTAGTTAGTAGCTACCAATATTTACAAATTGCTGTTTAATACAGTTTTAAGTTAAAATGAAAAGTACCATCCGTGGTAGCGGATGACAACAATGATGTCTTTACAATGCCAGTTTTATGCTTAAAAGCGAAGAGGTAGCCGTCGACGAGCATTACCGTGAGTTATGCATACGGATTAAAATCACTAGTAATCTCCTATCTGCTTTTAGTTATGTTTTTGACTCGTTAAATACATGTCTTACATTCTGCCAATTTATTTATTATTTTCACATAAGTTATCCTAAAAACCGTGGGGCGTATTTAATGGGTATAGCTATTTTTCATTATTTTACATTGACTGAAATCTGTTTCTTGTGTGAGGGATGGAAAGTATTTCAAGTTTCTTGCTATAACTGTAAAGTACCATTTTATTTTATGTTTTTTTTTCGGTTCTTGGTATTTGATGTTAAAGCCGATACGACTTATAGTTGACATCTAAAAGATTAACATATCTCCGTGTAAATGAAAATGTCGACTCTGGAGTCGAAACTATTAGTTTTAAACTTCGGATGATCAGGTGGGGCCAACGCCTATTTTTGTTGTTGTATTTTTAAGTTTTTAATTTTGCAGCTTTATTATTTTTTAGCTATGTTTTTCACCTTCCTACATATTATTGTCATGTATTTATTTTCAAAATCAATACACGTAATTGAAAAAAATAGTTTTTCGGATTGGGGTCACTTAATGACCCCACGTGGCCGTCAGTGGTATATCATGGTTTACTGCTGTAGAGTGCAACTACCCTATTATGCATGTTGGATATTCGTCGAGACCTGCATCTAAGCGCGTTCGAACAGGTTTAGACGATATTCCTGATGAGTTACAATTATCAAAGAGTGAGGACGTGTTACTAGACAGTGAAAGTGATAATGTTGACGACGCCCGTGGCGAATCATCTGACAATACCGGTTGTGAATTATCTGACGAAGAGGATGCCATTGTGCAAATACTACGAGGGTGATTCAAGTTTGGCCTGCATTATATTTTTTTCTGGTCGATACAAACTATAAATTAATATTATATATACATACATCATTTTTCTAAGTAACAACCCCCCTGTAAAATACACTTGTCCCATCGCTCCGGTAGTTATCCGTATTTCCGTCGAAAAAAATTCTTTTGGTTGACGACGCGACGTAGCCAATTTTGCACCGCATCCTTCACTTCCTCATTAGAGGCAAATCGATTGCCGCCCAAGAACTTTTTGAGTGGTCCTGAACGTCCTTGCTTAAGAGACCGCGTCTTTTTGTGTGTATGGTCAGCTTAACCTTTCCAAGAAGCTCACTGTAATAAGCTAAATTAATCGTTTTTCTTTCTTCGAGAAAATCGACGAAATTGGTCCAATAACGTCCCAGAATACAGTCGCCATTACTTTGCCAGCCGATGGTTGCGTTTTGAATTTTTTGGGCGGAGGTGAGCTTGAGTGACGCCATTTCTTGCTAACATTCTTGCTTTCTGAAATATAATAGTGTACCTAGATCTCATCAGTTGTTATGATACGTGACAAAAAGTAATCGCCTTCATAGCGAAGCCGTAGTTCTCTGCAAACCTGTAGTCGTTTCTGCTGTTGTTCCGCGAAAGTTGTTTCGGAACTCACCTGGCGCTAACTTTATTAAATTTAAGCTTGTCGTGGGCAATAGTTTGAACACGACCAACACTAATGTTTACAATCCCAGCCATTTCCTTCACAGATATTCGCCTATTGCTCCAGATCAGCTGGTCAACTTTTTGACTGTTCCCAAGATTCACAGCAGACGCTGGACGGGCAGCATGCGGCAAGTTCGACATGCGTTCACGACCATCCTGGCAGGATTTACACCAATCAAAGACTGTTCTGAGTGATAGACACTCTTCTTCAAACTGGTTTTAGTCTCTGATGAATATCAGTCGCTTTTACACATTCATTGAAAATAAATTTAATAATTACTCGTTGTGCAACAGAATTTGACACATTGTTAGCACGACATTGTTAATACAACTGACAGTAGGTATTGATACAATCAAGTTGCAATTGTTTACGGCGTTGAATAACATGCCTATTTCGATGAATGTAAAACCGTTTTGCAGTAACTCCTCAATTACGTTCAAAAAAAAATAAAATATATGTGAAATTTGAACCTCCCTCGTATTTTGGCCAAGGCGGGTTTCTGCAAGAAACATTTTGACCAAGAAATCTGGACCTACAAAGTATTCGTAACTGAAGACATTGTAGATCTACTAATTCAAGAAACCAATCATAGAGCTATTTCGTCGAAAGAAGATGAATGGACAAACGTAAGTCGCGTAGAAATGAAAGCATTTCTAGGTCTACTGAATATTGCTGGTTCACTCAAAGCACGTCAGGAGCCCATTCTAGAATTATGGAGTCATCGGAATCCTGCATTGCAATGTCACGAAACAGAATGAAAGATTTACTGAGGTTTATTAGATTCGACAATCTAGAGACTCGACCAGTACGGCGAGGAAGAAGTAAATTGGCAGCATTTGAGGATATATTGAACAAGTTTGTTGTGAATTACAAGAAAGCGTATATTTCTAACGGGGACGTTTGCGTTGACGAGCAGCTTGTTCCATTCCGTGGCAGGTGTCCATTCCGATTGTACATGAAATCCAAACCGGCAGATGTGGAATAAAAATATGGACACTGTGTAACGTAGAAGATTCATATTGCTCGAATATGCAAATTTATACAGGAATGGGAAATAATGTACCAAAGAAAGAATAGGGCAAAAGAGTTGGTAGAAGGTCTGTCTTCAGGTTATGGAGTTACGACCGATAACTTTTTTACATCGCTAACTCTTACACAAGAGTTGTTGAAACAAGGAGAAACCTTAAACGAAATCATGCGTTAACATCGAAAAGAAGTTCCTCGGGAATTCCGTTCTAATAGAAAACGTATGGTACATGCAACAGATGCTGTGTTTTTACAAGATTATACGATGATTTCCTATATTCCCCAAAAAAAATAGAAGTGTAGTCTTGCTGTCGACCCAGCATTTTGACTTAGATATATCAGACGAAATAACTGATTTCAAACCACAAGTCATACTTGACTACAATAAATGCAAAGGGGCTGTGGATTTATTGGACCGCAAGGTGGGGGAATATACGTGTTCTCGTAACACCAAGCGTTGGCCATTAGATTTGTTCTTTCACATTCTGGATTCGGCAGCTATCAACGCATTTACTTTGTCCATCAATAAGTACAAGGATTACGAAAAAGGTAAAACATTTAGAAGAGGCTTGTTCCTTGAAGAGTTGGGAATGGAATTAGTAAAACCACTAATATCTGTACGGCCGGCCTCGGTGGTCTAGTGGTTAGCGCATTTGCCTTTAGATCCGAGGAACGCGGGTTCGAACCTGGCCAAGGTCGGCGAGATTTTTCTAGCGAGGAGAAATCTGAAAATGCGCCATCTGTCGGATAAGAAGTAAAGCCGTAGGTTCCATGCCACTGCGATGTGTGACACGTTAAAAATCACTACTGGAGTTGGTATTACCCCAGATAGGCAAAATTCTTAGTTAGGGTGTACAATAGACCATATGGCCTAAGTGCATAGAGATGCTTGGAAAACCGCGTCCTAGATCTCGTTTTTTCAAGGCAAGCAAGCAAGCAATATCTGTACGACCTGACCAACGGCTACCTAAATACATAAAAAAACACTATTACTATCATTTTAGAAACTCAAACTACCGAGGATGAACAAGAATCAAGTGTGCCAAGTTAAAAAGTGGAAACTATCACAAAACGCAGTCGTTGTTTTATGTGTCCCAGAAATCTGGATAAGAAAACGTTGAATAAATGTAATAAATGTTATCGGTTTACTTGCAAGAACCATCTCACTATAGTGAACCATCTGCATATAATATATAGTTTCTTCTTGCGACCGCACTTTTTTCCATTCCTTCTATTCAAAAAAATATTAATAGCAAACGACCGCTCTCTTGTATTGTGGCCAGCATTTACTTTCAATTAAACTATCTGGTACTTGTAGTTATAGACTTTATTTGTTCTAATAAATGTTTTTGTAACTATGTAATAAATTTTAGTCGACGTAAGCACGCAATAAAGGTTATCGACTTATGGGGACACTTAGGTACCCCACCCTGGTCTCTGCTGTTTTATTTTTATCCGAAGACTAAGATTGAATTGAAGTTAAAAATATGCTTTAAACTAGAAATTCTGGCTCTGCATATTTATATTGAGATTCAAAGTTGTAGTAAAGAAAGACACACATAAAACTTTTGTACGCCTTCGCCTACAGTAGTAACTGTAGTTGGATGCTTTTTTAGCTTCATCCTAGTAAAATAAAGTCATTTTGAATTAATATAGCATTAAGAAATTAGACGGTTTTATCTACAAGTGTCCCTTTTTTTTTTTATTAGAAATATTGAATCAGCAAACTTAAGGAGTACATATCTAGTGGGGAAAGTTGGTTTGCTTGTCTTACCGCTTTGCTTCGACTTAATAATGAATGGTCGGGACGAATTATATTGCAATAATGTAGGCATACATTCTAAAGCAAACTTTTTTATTTACATGCAGAAGAACTACGCCTACGTACGAATATGTGGACTGTATAAAGGGTGTGTTTCAGTCTGATTTCTGCTCGCTCGGGGTTTGCGGCAAGGAAAACGTTAAGACAGATGGAAGTGCTACGGAATTGAAATAAATTACTGGTCCCACATTCTAGAAATAAATACGGAATATGTCTTCTAAAATAAATTTCGGTCTACTACCATTTCAATATCGTTCGAGGTTTACTATTTTTAATTTAATCAGGTTGTTGCTGTTGGAAGCAACCGGTATAAGTTTAATTTGAATCTGAATTAGTTTTACATATCTGGAACTGTTTAACATACTTGAAAGATTTTACTTTAATTAAAAGGAAAAGTTTTAGCTTCCACATATTTTATTTTAACCTAATTGCTTTAGCAGCATATTGCAAACTTTTTGGTTAAAACTCAGCAAGAAAATGCCGTAGAAGCAGTGTTGGGGAAGTTCGTTTTTTTTAAGAACTTTTAAAAAGTTCAGTTCATTGCCTGGAAAAAGAACTTTTAAAAGTTCAAGTTCAAGTTCATAGTTTCTTTTTTAAAAGTTCAAGTTCACAGGAAAAAAAGATTTAAGTTCTTTTAAAAGTTCTTTTGATTTATTTTAAATTCGATTAGATGTTAGGTACTAAAACAAAATGCGAAAATATCTAAAATCGTATTTATTAAATCCTATATTTACAAATTAGTAAGTTTTCAAAATTATCGTCCGTTAATTTGCCTCTTTTCTGGGTAAAAATTGCACGTCCCGTGCTGAAAATCCTTTCTACAGCTGCACTAGAAGGAATTCCAGTATTAAATTTTACGAATAGTTTTTTTATTATGGGATAAGATTGAAGGCAATTTATGTCTCCTGTGGAAAATGTTAGGTAGCGGTTGAGTTTCATTTCCCACTCAGGTATGCCATTGTCTTTAACGGATGGCTTTTTAAAATCGAACAGTCCATCGTCATCGCCATCACTTCTTAGCTGATCTCGTTGCTCTGTATGGCAATCCTGCAGTGCTTCACGTAGCCACTGTTTTGCCACAGCTTCTTTTTCTACATCCTTTATCCAATTAAATTGAAATTCTGGATGCAGAACAGCAGCCAAAACTAGGTCTTTTCTGAACCATTGCATTTTAAACCTAAAATGTAATATAAGAATATATATTTTTTTAATATTACCGGAAAAGAAACAGCTACTTAGAAGCTAAATTTCAATTCTTAACTCTTATCAATTCCAACAATTAAGGCATCTAAAAGAGGGACACATATTTTTATCTCATTGGGACGATCTCTAATTTGGCATAAACGTCTTCTTAGGGAATGCAGAACTGGCAGTAAAATACCCATAAAAGCATTTTTTTCGGCTTGAATGGTGTCCAGTGAAACAGCTAATGGCTTCATAACCTATATAAAGCAAACGGATGTGTACTTAGTTAAATAAACTTCACTTTCATAGAACAATAATTATTGACAATAAAAATCAATTAGAAAAGTTTAGGAACTGGCATTTATCAAAAAAATATAAAAAATGAGTTTTTGACAGGTTAGTGCCTAAGCTTTTCTAATAATTTCTACCTTATTCTTGAATTCTTACCTTGCAATATTCATGAATAAATTCAATGTCCGTTTCTCGAAATCGGGGCAAACCTAAACCATCAGATGTTTCATTAACTGTTTCCAAGTGTTCAGTTAATAGGTTGCCAAGACAATTCAATGAATCGTATAAAGAGTTCCACCGGGTATCATTTGGTGTAACTAAATATCTCCCCAGTTTTTCTTTTATTAAATCGCTATTAACTGTACTTTGGTTCTGCTTGTTCCACATGGCTTGAGAACGAGCAAGAGCCCCCTCATAATCTTTTTGTAAAAAGTATCACTCTCTGCTGTTTTCCAATCAGCTGTAGCTATCAGATTTAATGTATGAGCAGCGCAACGTTCATGTTTTGGCAAATAAAACAATTGCTCGTCATCGATTTCTTGGTTTTCTAAAATTGGTTCTAGTTCTACGAACTCATAATCAGTGTCCACTTCATTAATATTATTCATTTCCCGTTCAGTGTTGAAAATCCTGAAAAAATAAAAGTTTAAAATAAAGAAAAATATAGCTGGCGTTATTGCCGTTATTAACACAATCGCATACGTTTATTGCTACACTATTGCAGATCTCTCACCTGAATGCGTTAACAAAATTTGAGCCATTATCAGTTGTTGTTCCCACAATCTTGTTTTGAATGGCATAATCCTGGTTAACTTGTTGCAAAACTTTAGTAATTTCAATATAGGTATGACGCCCTTTCATTCTCCGGCAAGCTAAAACAGC
>JABXWE010001942.1:0-10365 GCA_014611495.1 Limonius californicus
TCACAAATCGAAGCAAGCCAGTGGTGTACTCCTTTTGTGCCAGTCCTAAAGCCTGATAAAACTATTCATATTTCATTTCATCATTAACGCACAAAATGCCTAATGGGGAAGAGAGACCAATAGCTTTTATATCAAGAACATTAATGCCAGCAGAGAAAAATTATTCAGTGATCCATAAAGAAGCTCTCGCTATTTATTATGGAGTAAAAGGATTTGAACAATTTCTTCTAGGGGTTAAGTTTGGTATAAGAACAGATCACAAACCGTTACTTGCATTGTTCGGAGAAGACAAATCCATTCCACAAATGCACACAAACTGTATACAACGGTGGACAGTGTATCTTTCGGGGTTCGATTATTACATCGGATATGTAAAAGGAAACCAAAATCAGGTGGCTGATTATTTGTCAAAAGCACCTTTGAAAATCAATTATATTTCAGCAGATTACGATGAAAATTGTCAATATATTAAGTTTGCTGCTACACAAGCGTGGCCAATCAACAGCAAGAAAATCGCAGAGGTATTGAAAGACCCGATATTAAAGAAAGTAGAGGAATCCATAAAGAACGGGTGGACAGATAAAGTAAACGAATCTTTAAAGCCATACTACAACAAAAGGGAGGAATTAGTAATGGAAAAAGGATGTATCTTATGGGGACACCGGGTGGTTATTCCATCAACATTAAGAACAGCTATTTTAGAAGAACTTCATACAGGACATTTAGGTATAGTGAAAACGAAATCACTAGCGAGGTCATTTGTATGGTGGCCAAGTATTGATGGAGACGTGGAACACAAAATTAAGTCATGTTTGGAATGTTCACAGCAGAGAAATGATCCACCAAAGTTGGAAGTTACGTCGTGGCCAGAAGCGTCTGAACCATGGCAACGTATCCACATAGATTATTTAGGACCGATACAGCAAAACGAATATTTAATTATCACGGATGCATATAGCAAATGGACTGAAGTTTTCGAAATGAAATCGACAACCAGTTTGGCAATAGAAGAAAAACTCAGAGAAACATTCGCAAGATTTGGGTTACCAGAACTTGTTGTAAGTGATAACGGCCGACAGTTTGTTTCAGAGAGCATGAATAAATTTTTCGAATACAATGGTATCAGAAGAATTACATCACCGCCACTGAAACACATAGGATAATCTGCTGAAATGCGGGTATAGAAAACTTGTTCAAAACGAGTATTATATAGGCGGTTGCTTGATCCAAGGAATGTGAAAACAGATCTGAGAACTCTGGTAGCAAGATTTCTGTTAAACTACAGGAACACAGAACATTGTACAACAAAGAAAACCCCTGCTGAATTAATGTTCGGAAGGAAATTAAAAACACGATTGAATCTTTTAAGGCCGAAGAACAGACCAGACAGTAGCAACACTGTAGGAAAAAAATTTAAGATTGGAGAGAAAGTTATGGCCAGAGATTATCGGCAAGTAAATCATAAACTGTCGACACCAGCAGTTATTACAGAAAGGAAGGGAAGATCAGTATATATTTGCAGAACAAAGGAAAATTTATACTGGAAAAGACATACCAACCAATTAATAAATAGGGAGACTTTTCCAGGGGAAGAAGCACAGGAACAAACGAGTAAAGAAGACAAAGCAATAGGTACTCCCACAATAGGAAGGTCCTCAGACATCAAGGTCCAAAAAGAAAATGAAGAAATGGTTCTAGAAGGAAACCAAGAAACGGTTCGGCAAGAGAATAAACAACAGCCCATCATCGTCCCAAACCAGAGAGCTAGCACCTGGATAAGAACGACTCCAAAAAGATATGGGGAGTGGGTCTAAAGTAAGTAAGGAGGGATGTAGTGTATCCTATGAGGGCTGGGGGAAAAAGAAAGACAAGGTGGGAGTTATGAACAGCCATGACGAATGTAAACATGTTAGTAAACCGGCTCATCTTGTTATAAGTATTTACGTATGTATTATTTAAGAATAAAGTTGTTTTACAAGTAACATACACAACAATATATATTGTCGTTTGTTTGTCTATTTGGTTTGAATGCTGCTTGTTCTTCTCCTACTTTTAGCTCTATTTGGCTTCTTAACCTCTTTTCTAGTATTTTTGTGTAAATTTTGTAACTAGTTTGGGCCAAGCATATTGGCCTGTAGTTTTCGCACTGCGTCTGTATTCCTTTCTTATGAATTGGTATTATAAGGTTATTTTCCCAATCTCTCGGTATTTTCTTCCCTTCTCATGCTCGAGTGCAAATATCCCAAAACCAGTCTATTCCTTTTTCGCCCAAGTCCTTTAACGTCTCGGCTGCTATACCCGTCTTCTCCACATGCCTTTCCAATTTTTATTTTTTGAATTGCTTTCTCTACCTCTTCCCTCTTGATTGTTTGTTCCTGGTTTATTTGTTCCCGATTTATACTGGCTTCTGATTGTTTTTGCATAGTACTTTCTTTTGTAAAAATCTTTCCATGTTTCTAATATTTCCTTTGTGTCTATTTGTACTTGTCCCTGTTCGTTTTTTATTGCTTTTATACTTTTCCTTTTATCTCCCCTTATTCCTTTTATTCTTGTCCAAAATTTCCTGGTGTCTTCTTTGTGTAATTCTGTTATCTCTTCTCCCATCTTTTTCCAGGATTCCTCTTTTGCTATCTTAATTGCTTCTTTTACTATGTTTCTCTTCCTTTCGTAATCCTCCTTATCTCTCGTTTCTTTTGTTTGGATATATCGTTTCCATGCTATCGTCTTTTCTTTTATCATTCCCAGTGGCGGCTCGTGGGTTAAGAAACAGGGTGGGCACAAGAAAAAAACTTACCTATTTTTTGTACATAAAATCCATTCTCCTATTTTTCATGCTGGAAACGAGGTCTATGACTTTGTTGTCAAAATCCGGGATAGACTGGACGAACTTCTTTTCTATTGATAGGACCGCCAATGCGTTCAGTCGATCTTTTTGCACACAATTAACTTCCATCATTGCAAAAATGTCACTTTCGTCTTTGAATTCAAACGCGCGATTGCGCGAAAACAGCGCTACAAAATCCAAATTCAAACGTCGACTGCAAATGAGGAACAATGTGCTCGGTGCCCCATTCGCCTGGTATATCGCGTATAGCAAAGATAACCGATAGCAAAGAATATAGATAGGGAAAGAAGAACAACCTTATAGGCTATAGCGTATATGCTGTGATTTGGGTTGCATAACTAATTACTTGGCTAAATATATCATTATTTGTTTGAAAACGCCACTTGAAGTCTACTAGGGTTAAAGGATTACCTTATCCCTGGAATTCGCCAGGTAAATGAGACATTCGCATTCTTGAGTTATAACAGTGTTGCAAAACCTACCCGAACTGAACTTGTACAATATTCTTTGCTTGTATTCTGTCAAAGAATATTTAATTTGATCTTTGGTTTGATTCTGCTTACATCTAAGTTAAGTTTGTTGCAAAGAATATTAAATATAAGTAGGTGTATATTCTTTGGTTTGTTTTGTTATTGTTTAAAACATATGTTGTCAATCGGAAGGTGATGAACATTTATTATCGACATAAATTATAATTTAATGTCTAAAAAATTCAAAAAATTAATTTGGTGATTATGAATCTGAAATTTGGGCAATGTTGGCCCACATTATTATGTTTTTTAATATACTAACACAGCGAAATAGAAAAATGTACGCTTGTAAACTGGTATTGCTTATAAAAATGTATTGATATAAATGCACAGTAATAATAAATGAAACATTCGCCACTTTTAACTTATTCTAACAAAAATATTTATAAAACGTAAATGAAATATACTTTTTATAGTTTCTACAACCAATCCCTTTTTTGTACATCCGACCCATATTAAATTAGCTACCTATAAACAAAATACATGCTACAAAAAGGAATAGGTACCTACATTTTTAATAAATAGAATATCAATGGAGTTATTAATAATTTTACAAAGGCATGGGCAAAGTAACACCAAAGCATAATAAAAAATTTGCTTCCTCGATGAAATAATTAATAATTGGTCAAATTTGTACAGAAACGAAGTAAAATTCATTCAACGTATCTTCAAAACTAAGTAGTTTTCAAAAATAATACCCAAAAACATCAGCAACATACTGTTTTTCTAATACAAGTCTTAGCGTTCATTATTTTTCAAAACAAATTAATTTAGTAAATTAGGTATCTGTTATTTTTAACCACTTTAATACATACAGAGTAACGTATTACCCGAAAACATATGATTGTGTATCTTAGGTTACATTTACCGTAAGATTCGCTAGGGTAACGCTATCAACTTAAAAATTATAAATTTTTTTAACAAAATATCACACTCGCGTGCAATGTTACGCGCGTAGGCAAAGTAACATCGCACGATGGTATTATTATTGTTAAAGAAATTATTATTACTTGCATTTGGCATAATTTTTGGGCAATATAAATAATAATTTGCTAAAAAAATAATTGTTGGAGATGAAACCCCTATATGTGATGGGTTGAATTTTTTTTTAATGGCAGATTATAGAGAATTTGAGAAAAATTTATTTCAAGGTCTGAAGATTACACAGAATAAAACAATATACATGTAAGCATATAAACGTAATTTTTTTAAGTTTTAAACATTGCTTAAATGTTGTATTTTTTGCATGTACGCGACTGGTTTGTAATCCTTAAATCTTGGGATAGCCATTTGAGGGTTTTATGGAGTTTGCACTTAATTAAATGATTAATTAAAAACAGTTTATGAGCGTAACATGTGTCTTGTTCGTTAAGCCGCTCTGGTACTAACATTTTCACTTTATTTACACTATATGTTAATAATGTTTTCTTAAAACTTCATGTGACTTACTATTTTTAAAATAGTATTCAAAATGTTCAAGTAATATTGTAACTATTTTTAAAAAAACACTTGTAGATTTTTTTTTAGGTAAATAATGCATTCGCCCGCATTGTAGTCTTTTTCCTATAAACACAGTTCATTATGATGCACTACAGAGTCATGACAGCACATATTTTGACACTGATGACAATTAAAACGTAAAAGCGTTTTATGAATGACATAACCAGCTACGTATACCATCGCACAAGATTCTAATGTGGCTTCTTGATTTGGTTGTGCTGAAACTTCTGTTACCTCACACTTAATGGGACATGTCTTATCAGCATAGTACATCAGTAAGGAACGATGTTAATGTAGAATTGATGGAAAGTAGGTAGGTAACGATCTATTGACTACTGACTTATTTACTTTAACAAAGCATTTAGCAGAAACGAGTAGGTATCTAATTTGCTAATACAAACAAAGTTATCTTGGGAAAACCATATCAATCAACAATCGTTGCTTAAACTTTTAAGTAAATCTATATGTTTTAGGGCTTCATTAGTATAATTTGTACTTACTTTAGTAGTTTTTTTTTAATTTACACACGTTTGTATTTCAACTAGCAACTTTTGTAAGTAAGCTGAATTTTCATTTATCAAAATTGTGAGACCAAATCTTCGTCCCTCAAATTATCGTAACATAAACTAAAATGTAAACAAATACAAGACGAGAATTTGATTACCTAAAAGTCATTAGAGTGAACTTTCATTGACTATTTTTCAGGAAAAGGAAACAAGGATTTTGGTAAGGATATAAATAACAGTAACAGTATAAATCACACCTGGACATTACCGTAGACCATATTACGCAACGCAGCATTCGAAATAAATATGATTTTTAACAGTATTTTAACAGGAAAAACCTTAGGGTATGATTTGTATTGTGTGTATTTCTAAACTATGCGTATAAAATATGTTTGCAATGCAATAATGAATAATGAAAATAAATTGTTTTCTAATTGCTTAAAACCGTGCTTGTACATAAAATCATGTGTATATGTATTTTGAGCGCAATATCAGATTGCCAATTTCACTCTTAATATACAAATAGCTGTTAAATGCTAGAATCATGACTCTGTCATCTGTGCATCATGCCGTTGAGTGAACAAGTTGCAAAGGCATGGCAATCTGGCAACGTCGAAATACGATCTCACGAAAACTGCGACAGGAATCTGTAAACGCGTCTCCGATCGCATACGTAAACAAGCTCATTAGTACTGGCGGCGGCTGCTTGAGGGACGGACAAGAACTCAGGATCTTTTAAACCACACGCGAATAGCCCACAGGCATAGAGCAATAAAGATAATAGTATATTAAAGAACTAGTTTCATAAGGCCTCTTCTTAACGCACGAGTTCAAGTTTGAAAAACGAGACGCGAAGCGTCGAGTTTTTCAACGGACGAGTGCGACAAGTGGTCTTATGAAACGTGTTCTTTATACTATTTTTTTCTATTGAGGAAGTTTTAAGAGTAAATTTTAATAAATTTTATTAGCAAAATTTTACGTCAAATCGATTACTAGGGAGTTTTTATAAACACTTATGGCAGCACTGACAGGTGGCTGAAACTGACATTTCAAATTCAAATCGAACTACCAACATCGTAAAAAAACAAACTAAAAACAGTACGATTATAGGCCTCCTTAACGTACTGTTTTTAAGCTAAAACAGTGCGCTTAGAACGGCTTTATAAAACCGAAATAGAAAAAGAGATGTAAAGGTATTGGTTTATGCGAATTCTTGTTCAATGGGTTGCATATTCAAATTCTTAGAAAACCTTCGTAATTTTGCGCCCCCGTCAGACGGGATTATAACTATTTTTGCCTGCTACAGAAATGACCTCATGCAATCCCACAGTGTTGCCAAACCTACCTTATGCCGCAAACCAGCGGGCCGTTTGTGGCAATATTCACCTGTACCCTTTCACTTTAGTAAATAGATTAAAAACAGCCCAGTTTTGTTTTGATTAAACATACTTTTGGAGCCATGGTTTATTAAGAAAAATAGGAAACAAATAAATTGATGCAAACGGTCTACTATCATTCTTGTAGGAGAGTTAAGATTCTTTTAACAGGTCATAAACGCCGCCCTCTGTGCATTACATCACAATTAATTCGTAACATGCGTAACAACTACCGTTTTCCTTTTTCTTTTGAAAGCTCCTAACATGTTACACATTTAATTTGAGCTACACTTGTACTCCCGATATTTTACATTTTAACCTAGTTTTATTGTACGCGATGATTTGATTTGAATTGTAAATACAAATCCAGAAAAAATTACAAATGAGATTCTTTGACAAACAAATGTAGAAAAATTACAAAAATATAACTTCCCGCTAAAGAACAAACAAAATATTTAGAAAGTATCCGAAGAGAAAGAATGTAGCGTGGAAAAAAATTCCTTTATGGATACGTTCAAAATTTGTTGGAACAATAAAATAATATCACGAAACCCTGAAAACTGTAAATATAACTCAAAAAAACGCACACTTACACAACTGAGATTCTTTGGTAAAAAATAATTTATTGTAGAGAATTTATGAAAATAAAACTTCCTGCCTGGAACAAACACAAATATTTATAAATAAAACGAAATAAAAATTGAACAATTTCTTGCGAAATATTATTGTAAAATTGCCAAATAATTATTGATTTCTCACACTGTTGATTTTCTTATTGAATCGGTTGGGCGTTCGTAAGTCCTGAGAAAGCCATTTAAGACATTTACGGAGTTTACACATAAGCAAAACTCTTATCAAAAACTGCCTATGATCATAGCATTTATCATCACTATTTAACCATTCCGGCATAATTCTTGTTATGTTGTCAGTAGACTTTTTTACCAATTTTTTTTATAACATCTGTATAATTTCTTTCACGTGCAAAATAATTTGAGAAAACCTCTAACGAAATCGTTACCACTTTTAGTACAGTTTCTGAAGGTGTTGTTAAATAGTTAATGCTTCCGCCACTGCCGTAATCTTTTTCTAATAGCAACAATTGATTTTTATTAGGTGACATTCTTTCACCACGCATATTAATTGAACACTGCTCACAATCACTATATTTTTTTAATGTTTTATTTGTGACATATCCGGCAACATAAGTAATTGAACATGTTTCTACCGTCACTGCATTATTACTAAATAGTTTATTTTCACCAATTAAATCCACTTCCGGTTCCACGGCTACAAATTCATCATTAAACAGATCTTCCAATTCTTCACGACTGGGTAAATCGTCAGATATCTCACAACAGCTCGGATCAGATGACGTCAAACTGTTAAAATTATTGCCTTCCATGCAGATAATATCATCTTCGTCCAGTTCACAGTTTGATTTTTCAGAAGGCGTTTGTAGTTTAATAAACATATTGAACTGTAACGCTTGTCGAAATGATTTCGCGGTGGGGTTTGCGTTGTGCCCGCCTCGGCGCCTTAAATTTGAAAATAAATTTTCCAAAGTATCTTGATTTAATCTGCTAGTTAACAGGAATTTATAACCTTCATTTTTTAATTCTGCCCATAATTGCAAAACCACTTGCACTGACTGAATAAATCCTTTAAAACAGTAAATTCCTTCGTGTACTTTATTCTTCTTGGTGTAACTTTTCCAAGTTTTCAGCCATTTTAAAGCACCTTCTAAAAATATTTCCACGTCAGGTTTTTTCATGGACAATGCACAACCATAAGGGTTCCGATCATACAAAATCCTACTATTTAAAGCATCGAATAAATTATTTACATCTTTTAAAAATTTTGCGGTGTTAAGAGCACTACTACTTAATTTGTCCGGTTTGAACGCCTGTTTTCACAAGGGCACTCATGGAGTTCGAAAATATTTGTGTTGCATATTTAAGGCACATTTTCTGAAAATTGTTAGGGCTTATGTGAGCATCAGTAATTTTTACTGCAGCTCGCGTGGTGTTTGACGACATGTCTATTTGATACGCGGTCACTACGTCACCCCACGAAACCTTTTCATCTTCAACGTAAAAATCTTTTGACATCAAATTATTTCTAACACTCTTCACTAGATGCGGAACATCATACATAGCAAAAATCTTATTACCGTTTACGAAAAAATATGGTTTTTCTTCGGTAATGCCCAATTCCAATAAAGCTGATCGATTTGCAGAACCTTGGTCACAAGTTATAACGCGAACTCTCAAACCGATGTTTTGAAGCATTTGAATATTTTTAATAATTAACTGCCGCAGGGTTTGGTGTGCTACCGTACTACAAGAAAAATAGTAACTTATGGGTAACTTCCACTTCTGAATAAGTCCTCTCGCCATAAAGACTAAGGCATGTGTTGCTATTTTATTTGAACGCCCAAGGTGCCCCAGATCTTGAAATCCCTCAATTAAGTCTTGATGCGCATTGTATTCCAAACATCTTTTGATGCTCATTTCATCGAACAATAGAACACATTGATTTTCATCCTCTGACATATGATGTACCTTAATAGCAAATTTTTTTAACAACGCTGTATCCGTCCCAGTTGAAAGTTGTGATAACTTAAGCCACGATACAATTGTTGATTTGGATGGAAGTGTAAATTTTAATGTTATGAAAGCATGAACCCTTTTTGGTGCTGTACTGATGATGCCCCAATTCTTTGATTTCCTTGTGATCTTTTTTTTTTCATGCGAAAAATCATTGAATTTTTAGAAGAATTCTTCTTTTTCAAGCTTTCTATACGTTCTTTACAAGCACATTTCAAACCCGCTTGACTCCGGCTTCTTTTTCTGGATGGTGATGCCATATCCAATACAGCTTGCAGTAAAGGCGAATCTACAACACTGCAGTTTGTATCTGCAGCAACACTTTGTGCAGTTGAATCACTCAAAGAATGACGAGATTTCGAACCACTTTTCCCATACGGCTTTACATTTAACTCCTTTTTTAGAACAATCTCTTTTGGCAAAGCTACCACAGTTTGTTGAATAATTTCAGTTCTATAATGCACAGGAACGGCGTCATGGACAAGTCGGTTTTTATTTGAATTCATAAAGTGCGTCTCTAGAAAATGTATGGCACACACTCTTCTATCATGTAACTGCTCTTCGGGCAAATCAAAAAGATCAGAATTACCACAATTAATTAACCAGAGATCGCTTCTGTCCTTATCGCCCGGGAAACGGAAGAAACTTAGATCAGAGTACGTTCTGCGATTACGCGAACAGTCAAAGTACACACAAGAAACCATCCCAGTAGATATCGGTTATCAAAAAAACTAATAAAACACTGCACAGTTGAAGAGCGGTTAAAATAATAATCTTGTGACAAGAGGAACGATAAAATGACACTAAATATTTCTTCGCCGACAAAAAGGGTGGTAAAAGTATGGCACATTCATAAATTCCTGTTTCGGTTACTGAGTTTCTGCAAAAATTGTCTTTATCTTAAAAATATCTTTATTGCTCTACGATTCTACCCATAAGCAGAATAAGTTTATGACAAAACCTAATCCCTTACAGGTGCAGATGGTGGTTTTACCCGTTTCC
>JABXWE010001943.1:0-21055 GCA_014611495.1 Limonius californicus
TGCATTTATTTCATGCGGTTTAAATACACTTGTTAGATGGCTTGCAAATGCTGCAGCTTTTTCTTTGTTACTTCTAGCCCATTTGTCATTTAGATCTTTGATTGGCGGAATGGATGTTTGTGGCCTTTTCAGTTTTTTGGTCGTTTTCCATAGCGAATACTCTGTAGCTTCTGTTGCTGATAAATTACTCAGGTATTCTTGAATAGATTTATTTTTTATTTGCATTAATAGTTCCTTCAGTTCCTTTGCTGCGTTGTTGAACTTCTTCTTATCGTTCTCGTTTCTTGTAATTTGCCATCTTTTTCTAAGTTTCCTTCTTTCATGAATTTTTTCTTTAACTATTACAGGAAGTTTTTCTTCAACGGTAACACTGTTGTGATCTGGTGTAGCACTCCAGGCTGCGTTTTGAATTGCTTTGGTGAGATCGATTACTGCAAACAATTCAACTTGTGTTTTTGGCCAAAAAACGCGGAATCCATCTGACATTCACTTTACGATACGTTAGATTGTTTTTTTGTGATGTCTCCAAGACTAATTTATTAAGTATGAAAAATTTGACTGATACCCGGCGTCTCTGAATGAGGGCATTCACCTTTTTTCTACATTTTTATGATTAACAGTTAAAAGTTGCAGTTCGTCGAATATGACGTTCATTTTCTACCCGAGGTCTCCAGTCTCTAAAATATTTCGACGATTCAAATAACTGACTTTTAGAAACACATTGATGACTGTATTGTGCTCGCAATTGTGTAAGAATTTTAGTCGAATTTGATTATTATGTGCTGTTCCACGCAATAATACATATCTTTCCGGCATCATAAGCGTAATCGTCAAAATAATATGATAGTCAAACAATTGCCATGGATATATTAATAAGAGTCACGGCCAACCTTCAATAAATTTAATTTTTGGAATTGTTTCCAGATGGGGTTTTAATTTAAACAATTTCGTTTAAATTTGAACACTTCTCGTATTTTGTATTTTTAAGTAAAAGCAATTGAACTTTAGCGCAGATATTTAATAGATCTGATAGAGGTTATAATATTGTGATCTAAGTTAGGACATTCAATTCGTTTTCTGCAGCTCTCTTTCGAAAATTGTGACCATACAATTCCTTTTTTTTTTTGGTGAACATTAATAAAATACGGAGCTTATGAGATACTTTACGAAAATTTCACGTTATAAAATAAACTTATTTATTTCTCTTGTGCTTTTTGTTTCTTTAGAAGCAGTTCAGTCTGTACCTTTTAGGTATGCTCTTTTGGTTTTATTTCGCTCCAACTTCATATTTTCAAGAAGCACAGGGAATATATAATCGTTAAAAATTCAGAACTCTTCCCTGTCTTTCTCGGGGCAATTTAGTCATCAGGTACTCTCGTTGCGAATTCCATTCAAGATTAAGCATCACGGGGTCAATTCCAATGAATCATAGAGTTTAAAGCTGAGGTCAATTGGCCACACTTGATATTAATAAGTTACTTCATGGTTGTCTTTTCTTATTTTATTCATAAACCGGGTTATGTTGACAACGGTTTCAGTGCAACGACTGGCCAAAGAAACTTTTAAAAACATAACTGCTTTCTTGTGCTTCTAAAACATGGATCTTTATTATTTTACTAGGTATCTAAACAAATCTCTATAAAATATTTAAAAATAACTTCAAATATATTAATTTAATTAGAGTTATTTAAATCTTCTTCTTCTTCTTCTTCTTTTTCTTTCATGTATGGTTGCCCGTATAGGTAGGCTATTGCCTGTTTCTCCTATTTAAATTTAATTTCTGTAAATAAAATTGTACGTTCGCTGCCTCCTTTTGGCGTTCTCCTCTTCAAACGGGTGGCTAAATCAGGCTTCATTGTAATTCCCCATTAATAATTAAATCTTGCATCTAATATTCAGCAGCTACTAAGAAATTCCTTCGCTTGATCCTGTTCTGAATTAAATTTTCTAACAGATGTTAATTAATAATCACACCTTTAAGAAGCGGTATCAGGCTAAATTTGTGAGAGTAATTATAGCTTTCACCTTCTTACCCTCTTTTAACAGTTTATCAACGCAAAATTTAAAAAAACCAATTGTCATCCTTAGTTAAAACTTCTCGTTAGGAACAGGGTTCTGTAATTGAATGTCACTAGTTAGTTGACTGCATGCACTGTAAAATTATTTTAATTAGTGTCAGCTTATGTATTTTACTATTTTTGTTCAGGTTCGAGCTGCTGTTTGCCATTTCAAGGAATCTACATAATTATCTAAATTAGATTTATGACACTTGCAGATTTATGCAGTTTTTGTTTGGAAGTTCCGTCGCTAATTATTTCGATTCTGTCGTAGAAGTAGATATAACCAATTTAGGAGTCAAATGGCTACTTCTAGCATTTCCTTTTTAATTATTTTTGCAAAATTATTAATGCATCTGCTGCAACGACTTGCATGTTTAAAAAATGTTTTAAATTATCCCGTATGTACGAATGCATTTACGTTTTCTTATTAGATTGTAACTATTTTATGATTAATATTGCTTTTATTTTTAGATACTTTTGTAGTAATTAAAATTTTTGTTGTTTAAAATTTTTATGGCAATACTTCTTCTGAATCTTAAGAGACTAAATTACTACTTGTTTCTCTTTCTGACAACGTTTTCTAAATTACGATTTTTTTAAATAGTTAATCGAACCTACTTGCTTTACTGAATACGATATCTAGTAATTATTAACCATTACATTTATGTTGGCTACTGTTACGAGGCCAACAATCGTTTTCGTCAGCCCGCATGAAACCGTTGGACCAGGCTCATCGGCTAGCACAGAGAGGAGAGAAAGTTCGCGTACAATGTCCTGGATTTGCCACAATAAGTGGACCCCACCCTTACAAAGCGCAGCTAAATGAAGATCCTCGTGGAAGATCGGAGGACCTGCGAATCTATAATAATTCCTCGCGGCCAATTTAGCAACGACAATTCATCGCCGACAGTTCCGCGCTGAACAATTTCTCGCACGGCCAATTCCTCGCGCGCGACGATTTAGCGCCCAGATATGTTTTAAGGTATTATAATTTAAAAAAAGTAATATTTCGTTCTTGCTTTATTAAATATAATGGACAAGCACATTAAACAATATTTTGATAATAAGAAAGTATATATAATCGATGCATATACCTAATGTAAAACTATCGTAATCATAATAACTATTATTACAACGGATAAATATTGATCACAACTAATTAATGTTTTAAGTTTGCAGATTAAAAGTATGAGCTATACTCCGAAAGTAATCTATAAGCGGTCTATTGCCATAGTCTTCGACTATAACTTTTATTCGTTTAGCGAGTTTTAGTGTTTTTGGCGCACTTCATTTCCAACTGCAAACTGTTCTATTTTCAACAGTTCACACTTTCTTCTTTTTTAAGCACTTTCACAAATTTCCACAGATTAGTATGGGCGCCATTGATCATAGATGAAAAACTATTTTGCCACCCTTCAACTGCATTGTTGGTGCGTGGAATATCTTGCACAGCCACGTTGTAGCAATCCCATGTATTTCTGACAAATAATGGGGGACGCCTTCTTCCTCTTCTGTCTGCTCGGCCTATCCACGTATCTTCATAATAATTTAGTAGCGGCATTAAGAAGTTCTCATTCTGAGTGTAAAATTCGCTATCAAGCAAAGTTTCAAACGACTCAATGACAGCGTTCTCCGGCACGAACGCAAGAGCTGCCAGAAGTCGTAAATTTAAGGCAAAATCAGGATTTTGTGTATATTGAACTTGAGCCCATTTTGCTGGGTATGTCTCCATATGCATTGCGTGAAGTGGAAGAAGCACCCACGTATTGTAGTATTCAGAAATTCACTGCGAACCGCATTCAAGGCAGCTCTTTCAAAGTCTACTAGAATTGTTAAAGGTTGAAGGCCAGGCTTCAACATCTTTAAAGCTCTAAATAAAAGATTATACGTCTCTTCCGTTTTGTTTGGCAGCAAGGCATATGCACTTGGAACTACGTTGCTGTATTGCACACCGGGAATCGTATATAACTGATCAAACAGTTGTGGTGTCGTACTAAATGTTCCATCCGCATACCAATGATCGCAACTTGACATAAATTCTAAGTTAGCCGCAGTAGAAAACAGTAAAATTCTGTCGTCACCGGGTCCACTGTCGTGCAGCAAAAACGGTTGTCCAGTTGATGTGGTGGTGTATTCCTGCGGAATGACTAATTCTTGCAATCATATGGGGTTCGCAGGAACAGCTTGTTCTGTTGCCCGTACTCGCTGAATCGTTTTTCTCATGGCAGAAAGTTGTGGTGGTTTTCCAGCAGCAGCAACGGATACATCTTCAGAAATGGTTGCTATCACCATTTGCGTACTTGGGTCAATTTGCCTTGCCATGATCTTCATTCTTGCAATAGCTCTTCGGGGTTCAATCTCTGCAGCGTCAGGAACATGATTGTGGACACTAGTTTTAACAACTTCTTCTCCGAGAGTATGAACTCTCCCAGAGCAACGCTACATGTGGTATTGTGCACATTTCCAAATTACTTTTCCACTTGAATTAATAATTTTTTCTTTTATATGAACGTGGCCGTTAAATACCAATAACTGGCGGCCTTTCTCACTCTCGATATACTGCAGCACCATTGTTACGGTTGGATACTTGCAAAGCAAATGAATTTGTAACTGGGAAAGGTTAGCTTTTATATGGCTTTGTAAACAAATAATTATTGCTTTACACTCTTCGCTAATACGTATAGTTTTTACTTTAAGTCGGCGTCCGTGTGGAAGAGGCCAGAAGTTGACTCATGGCCGACTGATGTTCTCAAGGAGAAAAGACGAAAGAGAAACAGATAGCAAGACTGACGTGACTAGGTGATAGCATCAGATGAAGTAGTATGAATTTTCTGGAAAACGGAGAAAATACCGCCTAGCTAGGTATTTAAACGCCAACAACGATAAAGTGCGACATATATTTCTTACTGGAACGATAAGTTTTCACGGTTTAGTTTTATCAGTATCAAACGATAAAAGAAACCACACGGTCTTTGCCTCTAAATTATTGATTCTTGTATGGACACTATCCGACTAGTTGTCGAGTTTTATTACGAGAAAAACGGTATACGGTAAACTTACAAGAACAACCTGTCATTGTCAATGTGAGATTTGGGAAGGTGAATTACCTCACGTGCACTTAGGCCACATAGGTGGGCCCATTGTGCTGCCTCTCCCGCAGCTCTCCAATTTGGGCATCACCCAAGCCATCCAATACTTTGGATGTACATCCGCAACCGGAGTGTTGCTGTTTTTGGCCATATCAGGTCAAATGCTCCCCGCATGGATCCTCTGATTGTTGCGAGAGCTGGACAGTGACACAGGACGTGTTCTGCCGTCTCGTTATCCCCGTTGCATGCTCGACAGTTTGGGCTGTCCGCCAGTACCATCCTGTGCATGTGTTGAGTCAGGGCGCAGTGTCCAGATAAGATATCTACAACTAGTCTCAGATTTTTTCGGGACAGTTGCACACAATATTTGGCTGTCTTTGGCGAGGGTGCTGTAATAGCAGCCCTTGCATGACGACAACTTTCAGTGTTTCCCTTCTTCGTGTGAAGTTTTTTAGGGTTTCTTGGTATAGCATAAAGCTTAATCTCCTCAAGGATATAGGAATAAATGGTTCTGATTTCCAAAGAGGTTGTTCGGAGACCAGTCTCGCAATCTCATCAGCCTCCTCATTGCCCTAGTTCCTGTCATGTCCTTTCACTCATATAAGGGAAATGACATTATTTTTTGATATATCGTCAAGGGCTTCACGGCACTGCAGTACCACCCCTGCGCCTCTGATGTCACTGTAGATACCAATACGTTGGTTCTTGATCTGTCGTTCAAGAATTGCATTTGCACCATGCATTATTCCCACTACCTCCGCTTGGAAGACAGTAGCAATTTTGCCTAGTGGTATACTGTGGCGTAGGTTTAGGTCATTGAAGAAGACTCCGGCACCCGTTCCATGTCTTGTTTTAGATCCGGCGGTAAAGATGGCTATGTCCATGTGCTGGGTTGGCTCAGCATTGGCATAATCATTGAAGTGTCTATTGAAGGCATATTGTGGAGAGAGGTAGTCTACCATTGCGTCTAGAAGAGGGGTCTTGACGGCTGCTTCATCCAGGTATGAACAACCTGTATTTCACCCTAATTTTACCAAACTCAAGAGGTTTATACCCTACCAGCGACCAACTAAAACCCCTGGTACGCGCGGGCAATCTTGCTGGTCGAGAAATCGATCCTGCACCTGACTCCCGGAACGTCTTGGAAAAATGCCTTCAAAACAAATCCAGGCTGTTTTTAACCCGTACCCGCTAATGACTGCATACCAAAACGGCGACAGCTCTCGGGATAACCGAAAGGTGACGTAAGACGCGCTATTTACATAACAGATACGCCATGCCTTGTAGCACTCACAGCCTACCCTAATTTGAAAAATTTTGATCGGTCGTTATGTATGAATATAACGCTAGACTAAATTTTGAAACCCATTTTATCACTAAGTATAACATTTCCATGTTTTCGGCCAAACCGTTACATATTCCTAATTCTCTTCCACTTTTCTGACTCACTATTGTATTATTTCTGAATGCTTCCCATTATCTATTGTTTGGCGTTTTAAAGTGCTTCTAACATTTTTAAATAATAATTTCTGACAATTCCAGTGTGGTATAGATTATATGAAATTTTTCAGGTCTTTAAATATTTACGAAATACTATATGAAAGAAAGGAATCTTCAAAATTTGAAAATATGGAATTTATTTAATACACTGTGTAATTTTCTATTTAAATTTACAGCTAAATTTTTGAATATCTGATTTATAATTAGAAGAAACAACTTAAACCGCATCGCAATACATCGCTCATATTCAAACTCGTTATCATACCTATCTGCTTATAAAAAGGATTTAACGAATTATAGGTAATATCTGGCTAGTTTTCTGAAGCATTGCTGGTTTTCTGCAGTCATAAAATTCTGAATTATTACGATTATGTGTGTGACAAAGCTGGTTTTCATTCAATTAGCTTTTAGAAGATATTTACTTTTGAAATAAGAAGAAAAACGATTGCGTAAATTACAAGTAAAAATTGTAATTACCCCCAACAAGTTTTGACACTCAATTACACATTCGCCCCGCCTCTAGAGATAATTTAAATTTCTCAAACTCCCCTTTAATGCGTTAACTGTATGTTCAAAAACTTGTTCTAACACCAACCATCGATAGTTTCTTATTAATTATAGGTTTGTGTATTTCAATGTTTATTAGATTATAAAGTGCTAACAATAGTATCTTGGGGCATAATTTAATATTATGAACCTACGAGAGAATCGTCATTATCTCAGTTTTATTACACGTTAACGAATAAAAGGCTGGTCCGAAACGCGTATAATTATCTGCGGCGGGATATTGGGAAATTGGAAATCTTCCAGAATGTGATTTACTATACATCGGTCTCGAGGTCTCTCCCACGCAGCTAAAAGCGTGTGTTTACTATACTTATAACCGAAACAAATTTCGTAATAAGAAAAGCCTTAAATTGTGGGTATTTTTAGACCTTTAGGCACAACAAATGTGTGTCCATGATATTCACCTTTCTGCAATTTTCTCAGACTGTGTTGAACACATTTTTCAGTTTTAATGAAAGATTAGTTTGGAATGGATAAAAATAGCAAAAAGCTCTTCTTATTTCGACTTCAATACGTTTCATCGTGTAATTTGAGTTTTTTCCGTATTGTTTTATACATGATTATTATTATGCTAAAATAAAAACGAATACGGGACAGCATGGCCCTACATCTTGAAGCCGGGCACCTAGGCGAGGATCTTTGACCTACCCTTAAGGTTAAGGGCAGCGTGATGCTCTACAGCAGGGGTCAGCAACGCGTGGCCTTCTAGGACCTTCTATGCGACCCGCGTAGTTTCGTCAATAAAGTTTTTCGAGCGACCCGCGCAATGTTTGGTAAAAAAAACCATACCGTCCCGTTGCGGCGGCCGATTTCTATTGGTTCCACTTATAGCAAAACTGATTGAATAATAGAATCTGTGACGTGGTATACTAGAACCTACCACAGCCCCAATAGCTCGCAAGTACTCACCGGAAGGGTAGTGACTGCCACCAAGCCAGCTAGCACATTGAATAGATAAAAAGTAATTAATTTTAGTTGCAGGGACAAAACAAAAGTCAATATTTTATTATTTATAATTTTTGTCTTCTAGTCGTCTCATTTAGCCGGCCGACTCGCCACGCCTGGTTCTCCTAATCCCGGACCTTCAGGCTGTAGCCTTGTCAGCTCCTCCCCTCATTTTCGCTGTAATGGTTGTTTATACTTCGTTAAGTTGAAAAATGAGAAAGTTTGTTTATGCTAACGCATGTCACAGACTATTAACACATACATAACCTCACTTGTAAGCATAACATTGTTTATAATTGAATATAAATAGAATCCAATAAGCTAAGACCGCGTTTTAGTTGCTGCAATATGTTTCAGTGTCGACAAGCATTTCCCTGCGTTGTTTTAGCGCTTCTTATTTAACGACACAATTTCAAGGTTACTTTAAATTGTTCACAGTTAATGACGGTGTCTTAAAATTTGGAATCCGTTTTATTGCTGTATAGATCCAAATTCCATTAGTCATGATTCCATTAAGAAAATGACATTTAATCATGATTGTTTTCTGTTCCAACGTGTGCGCTACCGTTCGGCAATATAATCAAGAAGATATTAAAATTATTCGTAAGGTAAATTTAGAAAGACTGTTTTTAGTTGCAGAAAAGAGACACAAATAACACTGAAATCAAGCAAAATAATGATTACTGCATGCGAATCATTGTATAGTTAGTTATTAAATGACACATATCAGGCAAGTATATGTAATAAAGACATGATTTTGCGTTATATAAATAAACCCTTGGTCTACTTGACCACTTTTCTGAAAACTGTTTATAATTTATTGTGTTTGTATACGGAGTGTTTCAGAATAAATTTCCGCAGTTGTAAAGGCATACAGAACTCATGTAAATAAGTCAAAAAGTCTATAAAAACATAGGTCGAAACATGTAGGTACTACCCCTACCAAGTTATATACCTTCAACATTTTCACAAAAATATTGTTGTTTTTGAATATCTAAGGAGCTAATACCGCCATTATCACCAGAATTCCAAGTAAATTATATTATATTTGTGTCAAAGTTGGAAACACAAACCTTCTATAGTCTAAAACTAAACTGAAAAATTCCACATTTGAGGAATTCATGGCCATACATTTTAGGTACGGTTGGGCTAATGGCAATTATGAGGGAGCTAATAGATTATAATTATCATAAATCTTTTCCAGATACATCGTGCCCCAAATCGTTTAAAAGTATTCAGTAGCTGCTTAGAGAAAGAGAAAAGATGCTGGGGATTCGGGTACAAGGATATCAAGGTCGCCAGAAGTGGAAGAAATTATTTTAAATTCTATCGAAACTGAACCAAACCAAACAGTTAGCGAGACAAATAAACGTTTCTCATTTGACAATATGGCGCATACTGCATGACCATTACTTCCACTCATACCATTTTCGATGAGTGCAGGACCTTACTCCTAATGATGTGAAACAAATACACCAGACTTTAATTGTATGGTGTTGTTTACAGACCAATTAGGATTTAATAGGGATGGTGTTTTAAATGTTCATAATAGTCATGTGTGGTATGCCGAAAATCCAATCCAAATTTTAAAAAGGGTGGGAGTGAAAACCACCCTCAACCCTTTAAAAATCTCCTTTGTTTGTGGTTTCCCAATTAAGAATTTATTTATCATCTGTAATTCTGTACTAAATCTGTAGTAACCTCTGTCTTACAAATTAATTCCTACAATTATGTAGTTCTAAATTAATACCCAATTTCTCACAGATCTGTAAAATTGAGATTGCCCAAACATATTTCCCATTTATGTGGGATTTTCTGCATATTTCTGACGACCCACAGATAATCTATTTGTTATCATGAGGTACTACAAAGCCTTCCGTTTGCATTTTCCGGGTATATATTCTTGCTCCACTTTCACCACTGTCGACGTAATTATCGAAGTTTCCGCCTTTTATAAAACAACATTACCGTAGCCTCCTTTAACCTAATGAAGACGAACTTCAGTATTACAAGTTTGGCATTTTCGGTCATTCTATTGAAAGTTAAATTAACACTTTATTAAATTATTGGTTAATTACATTATTTCAAACTTCGGTTTCATCTGTATGAACTAAATGAAATGCGTTTGATAGCCGTTAACAGAAACCGTTATTGTTTTAACCAGATTATTTGTCTGCGTTTAGTGTTTATTAAATTTTCTTATGGCTATTAGGTTGATAATCGCTTCCATAAAAAATAATATGAAATGCCATTGTCAGAATATGAATAATAAAATTTAAAACATCATAAAAATGCGTCGCAGATAACGAAAACAACTTGGAAATGATCTGCAAGAGCATTATCAGAGAAATTAAGTACTCATTCGATACAAATTTTTATCAGAGACTATCGTAAATTAATACTGTCGCATGGTTATCGAACTTGTCAACAAAATGAACATGTGGATATAAGGTGTCCATTATATAAAAGATTGATAAAAGCAAACGCATATTACTGACACGATTACCGCTGCAGTTGCAGCTGAGATTGTATCGACTAATTTGCCTGCAACGACCGCGAATATTCTTGTATAATTACAAGAAAGTAGAAAATGAATTGGATCAAGCGATTTATTTACCCAAACATACATATTTCTGTCTAATGAGGTCAAATCTGGAGATCTTGGAAGAGGTTAGGGCATTAGAGTGTTACGCGTATGGTCCTGGGTTCAATTCCCAGTACCGGAATATCGGATTTTTAACGGCCGTTCTCTCTCACAAGGCAGTGACAAACCAGCGAGGTATTCTGCCTAGTACATCTTCTCTGCAGTATAAGTGTTTACACTCTATGTCTGTGGCACTCTAAACGCGCAACACAGGCATAGGAGAGAAGATCGCTACGCTCGTGAGAGACAAAGCACTCTAAGAAGAAGAAGAAGACCTTTTCAGTGGGTGTTATCATTTGAATTTTTTTGTTGGGATATCTAGAGCCTGAGGGGTTTCTAGAAATTATCAATAATTCTATTACCTCCAAAGGTACGAGGGGTATTTTTTAAATAAGGTCCGTTTTTTAATAAGAAAAAAAATACTGTAAATATCATTAATATATATTTTTTTCCATATTCTACATACTTTTATCTACTTTTCTACATAATCTCCATTTTTGTTCAAACATTTGTCATACCACTCAACAAGTTTTTGAATTCCGACGTCAAAGAAATCTGCCGCTTGGGAAGTACCCCAAATCCATGACTGCAATTTTCACTTCGTCGTAGTCGTTGAACCGTTGACCACCAAGATAAGTACCGAAACAAGTGAAAAATCACTGGGTGCAAGATCTGGACTGTAAAGTGGATGATCCAGTTGTGGCCTTGCATTGTCATGGAGCAACATCATACCGGAAGACGGTAGGCCACGCCGCTTGTTTTGTATGGCACCCTGGAGTTTTCCCAAGGTCACACAATACGCATCAGAATTGATTTTTGTGCCTCTCGGCATAAAATCCACTAACAAAATCCTTTTCCTGTCCAAGAAGACAGTTGCCATGATCTTTCATGCTGAAATTGTCTGTTTGGCGACGATGTGCGTCGCCATTCAATTGACTGCTGCATGGACTCAGGAGTCATGTCACCCAAGTCTCATCTCCTGTAACGATGTGGTCCAACAATTCATCTCCTTCGTGATCGTATCTCACAGTCGGCGGGCAACTCAATTTTCTTAAACATTATAAACTACAGCTTAGCACACAGACAGACGATACGGCTGCAAATAGCGTCTAAACGCGCGTAAAACATGCTGGGAGCATTCTCACTCTCATTCACAAATGGACCATATGTAAAAAACACCCCTCGTATAACACATTGTATATTTTCGAAGTGATACCCTGCATATGTTATGTGGTTTAGGAATTCAGAACTTTTAAATTACTTAAATAAAATGACACTTGTAATATAGGTTATTTTTTTGATTTTTGCATTTGTTAAATGATTTGTACCACGAAGTAAGTGTTAGTTCAGAGGTCAATTTAAAATCGCATTTCCTGCCTGACAAGGGAGAAGTTATGTCTATGTTCGGTAATTAATTGTAAACGAGGCTAATATAATAGAAAATTGCAATCAGCTTGCGATAAACTTGAATATTATATGTTGCGCCTAGTATTTATAATAATATAGGATTTTTCATAAGATCCGGATCACTAGTTATATTACTGTTGTTGAATTCGCAGATTAACGTAATGAAAACAAGTGGTTATACAAAGTGTGTGATTAAAAATGCATATTTTATTTGTTTGTAATTTAACACAGATTATCAACATATTTATTAAATCTTTATGTGTCAATACAAACTACTACATTAAAAAAAACCATAATTAAGTTGTGTGTCCAATATAATATAATATCCAATTCATCGAAATTGCTTTTCAATATTTTTGTTATGTAATTTTACGATATAAGTAACTGTCTCTTTTGGAAGTGAATGATTTAAGTCATATGCCATGGATGATATTTTATTTTTTTTGTCAGTTCTTGGATAAAACTCTAAAAAATACACTTAAATGAAATTACCGAATTACACCCGCACACTTGTGTCAGTAATAGTTTTTAATTGACTTATTGTTCGTAATGTGTAATTTCATTGTTGAAAATTATTGTAATTGCAAACGCGATAAGCCGCTGTTCTTTTAAACGTGTTATAATTACAAACTTCCAGAAATGTTTAGACTTCTTTCAGACCTAGTTGGCGTAATGTATGTTTCTTCGTAAATTGTTTATGCTTGGATGAGTAGGAACCGACCTGGTGTCGAAACGCCTCACGCCGAATCGTCCCGAAATCAGAAAATCTTTAGATCGCACCGAATTAGTTGAGTGGAAAAATGTCCAATTACGTTCAAATTTGTACGAAAAGGGACATTTAAATATTCCTGCTGAATGAGGGACGGAAATTTGGTGTATTGTGATGGATGAGCTAGCAACACGTCACTTCATCGTGGTTCTGTTATAGTATTCAGTTGTTTAATAATGCCCTGAAATGAACACTACAATTGAAAATGCCGCCCAGTGTACAGTATGCTCTGTCAATGGTTATCTGCTGCCGAAATTTACCATCAAATATGCGAGGTTTATGGTTCAGGCACCATGAGCGAAAGACACAGTTGTAGGGATTTTAGAGATGGCCGAACAAACGTGCACGATGAAGAACGAAGTAGAAGACCTTCTGTTGTCAACGACGATCTTGAGGAAAAAATGAACAAAAAGATTCGTCGGCTTTTTAAGATTTCGGATATAGTCGCAAGTTTTACTCATATTTCCCGTGCGGTACTGTAGGAAATTGTCACTAGAGTGCCATAAACTTTGTGCGTGATGAGTGCCAAAGGTGCTGACGGATGCTCACAAAATCAGCCAAAGGCCTCTGCACTGAGCTTTTTGCAAAATTGAAGTAAAATTGTTAGCGATGAGACCTAAATCATCTTGTGACTGGCGACGAGACTTAGATTTCATACACAAATATTTTTTTATTATTATATAATTATAGTGCTTCAACTACAAGCGTTATTGGCACTTTAAAGATAGCATTTAATATACTTCTTATCAAATGAACTTAAATAAACTAGTTTCTTTGAGAACTTTTGTATTTCAGTAGGTACTTCAAGGATTTTGTTGATACTGTGTGTAGCAGCTTCTTTCCGTATGTAGGCGTATTTCGGATATTCTATTAGCAGGTGGTGTACTGTTAGTAAAAATTATGTTGACTACATTTCGGTGGTTCCTCTCTTCCGAGGATGTGCGAGTGGGTAAGGTACGTGTAGCCGTTCCGCAGTCATGTAATACATGCTTCCCTTTTTGTTAATCGATTTCTTATCTCCCAACGAGAAACATCTTCTCCGATCACCCTCGAACGTTTATTTATAAGGGATTCCAGTACTGCTTCCATTTGAGGTGAGTATGGAGTTTTACAAATTTTTGATAGTTTTTATTGAACGCTATATTGTTATGAACTATCGATCTCTCTGTTGCGCCCACTTATCAGCAGCTTCATTGCCTTCTATAAATATGTGTGAAGCGATCCAGGTAAATACTATGTTTTTATTGGCGAGAACTTGTGGTATCATTTGGCGAATTTGGTTTTCAGTGTAAATAATTTTTGTTACATGGAGAGCACTTCATCGACAGCCTCTTTGTTCCACTGCTGGACATCGGCCTCTTCCCTGCCACGTGCTCCTCCTCAGCTAATGTAGAAACACGGGGAACCTACAGTTTAACGTCGAATCCAAACGAAAGAAATTCCAGAGAAGGTTTTTAGCATTAAGCTCCCACGGTTGCAAGCCGGTTTGGGAAAGTGTGTGTGGTGGGTTGCAAACAAGATTTTTATAAATCTGCATAGTATTGCTTAGGTTTCGAACCCAAGCCAGAATCGACGTTTTACTCAGAAAGCGAGCGCTCTACCAATTGAGCTACTACCACCACACCCCAGAACTTGATGGTATCATTTGGCGAATTTGATTTATACAATGATTTACAGTGTAAATCATTTGTGTTATATGGAGAACACTTAGTGAGCCAATAAAGATTAATCAAACGTAATGATTACCAATGCAGTGAAGTGCTTATAAGATTGCGTAAAGATCAGCTGTACAGTTTGATGTTATCATCATTTTCATCATGTCCTTTCACGGTATAGGTTTCAAACCTGTTCCGATTTGCCAACGTTTCCTAGGTCGTCCTACACTTCTCCTGCCCGTTCGCCTATTCTGGTCTCGTCTATCCTTTTCAAATGTGTCGTCCAGCTTTGTCTGTATTCTAATATTGGGTCTTCTGCGGGTTCGACGTTCAGAGTTTCTCTGATGTCGCCATTTCTTATTCTATCAGATCTTGTTATTCCTTCTGTCCTTCTTAAAAACTCCACTTCTGCTTTTCTTATACTGTTTTGTTTTTCTTTTGTAAAAACCCAAGTTTTCCTTCCATATTGTAATACTGGTATTGCCAATGATTTATAACGCCGAATCTTACAGTTCGATGTAAGATTACTAAGTCTGTACGGTTCGATGTGTTCATCACTACTTCTTCTTCTTCAACCTTTTCTCGTCCACTCCTGGACGTAGGCCTCTTCCAACCTTTTCCACTCTTTCCTGTCTCGGGCTATTTGACACCATTTCCTTCCAGCTGTTTCTTTGATATCGTCTATCGTCTAACGTAGGTGATTAAGATAAGTTCCATCAATTCTCTCTGCTCCCATTGTAACTTTTTGAAAACATCTTCCAGGAATAGTTTTGGTGAAATGGTATCTCCCTGGATTATGCTTTTTTCGATATTTACATGCATTGTCGCATTCTGGCAAATATTTTTTATAATTGCTCCGTATCTAGAGTCGATTCTGGCTTTATTCATAGACGTTAGGATGGACCATGATTCTATTGAATCAAACGCTTTGTGGAAATCTACAAAGGCTATGTGAATGGGTATGTTATATTCGGTCGTTTTTTCAATCAAAGTGCGTACGTTTTGGAGGTGATTGATAGTACTATATCCCTGCCTGAAGCGGGCTTGTTCTACCGGTTGGTAGAAATCTTGTTTTTCCGATAGACGATTTGTGAGGATTTTTGTAAAGAGTTTATACAGGTGGGATAATAAGCTGATAGGATGATAATTTTCCAGGTTTGGTATGTCTTCTTTTTTAAATAGGAGGATAACTTCTGCATTATACCATTCTTCAGGTATTCTACTTTCTTGCATACATTTATTTAGCAATAGTTGGATTATTCTCTCCATAGTACCTCCTCCTTCTGTTGTAATTGTATCTCTATCTGGACATCTTCGGTTTTTCATTTTCTTCAAAGCAGTTTTTATTTCGTTGATAGTTATTTCTGGCATCTCCTCTGATTCTACGTTCGTTACCTTTTGACTATTTGGTCTGATCCTGAAATTACCATTCCTTGTTTGTATTTAAGTTATGTCAATCTCGGTCTTCCATTTGAGAGTTTGGATCTAAGAACCCTCATATTTTCATTTTTTTCAATTGTGGTTTGGATTAATTTAGTCTTATAGATTCGTACATATTTGCGGATCTCTTTTTTAGTTTTTCTGTTTACTGCTTCGTCGGTTCCTGTCTCCATGTTCCTTCTTTGCTCCATCAGTTGTATAGTATTTGAGCTAATTTTTTGGTTTATTGATTTCTTTCCTCTTTTCTTACCGATGTATGTATATTTGTTTTAATTTTTTCGGTGAACTGATCTATATTTGTATTTATGAAGGCTTCAGTAAGTTCTAGCCTTTTCGCTATTTCTTTCGATATTTTTCTTTCCTCGCTTCTAGTTCTTCGTTTGTGGGAAATTGGAGTGTTCTTATTAAATTATTTTTGTCAGATGTTTAGTTGAAAACATGCTAGGACTAACCTATGGTCACTTCCCGTGTCGAATCTGTTTAGGACAGATATGTCTGTAGGTACATATTTTTCTTTTATTTGAGAGCACATAGTCAATTTCGTTTTTCACTGAATAATCTGCGTTTCTCCATATAAATATTTGTTTCACCGTATGATAAGTGTTGAAATTCGAATGGTGACTATGTAGAGCAATGGTTGAGGAGTGTATTTAAGCATACTATTTTGACAACTTTTATTTTGATTTGGATGGGCCTTTAATTTTCAAATAAGCCTCGTAAAATTCAAGTAAAACAATCTGAGTTACTTCGCCCGCACTATAAAGCTGGTGTACATAAATGATCACTTTTTCTTAGAACCAATTTCTTAGTATGGTTATGGAGTATTATTATCTTGCTGTTAAAATTATGGTTTTTTGTACAAGGGAATTTGGTTTTTGTATATTGTTTAAACACACATGTGTGCAAAAAATCCATTAAATGACAGCAATTATGGGATGGTTATCCAATCATGGCGACAAAAAAAAACATAAAGTGCAAATAGTAGTTTCAGAAATGTGCCGCAATCAAAATAGAAGTATAAAATCGAGAGATGCAAAATTATGGCGTCTATTTAACCATTTCGACCTTACATGCCGCTAATTGTTCTAACTATACGACTCGCTATAATGATTGGAAAAATACCAAAGCGGGAAAATTACCTGGCTTTTTATGATTGCAAAATTGCCTATATTTATAACATGCAATTATTTTCGAGTTATAAAATGTTTCAAAATAAAAATTTTATGGACAATTTCACATTTACAAGAATCGGTTTTTTACGACTTGAAATTTTTATAACATCCACACTTTTTGCAGGAATTAGGAATTAATCTATGGGACAATAGATGACGTCACACTCAACGAATACATAATCTTTTCTCATTAAGTTTCCGTTGTGAGACACAATCAGTAAAAATATCGCAGTGGTATAACCTGAATGTGTAATATAGAAATGACGAAATTCATATGCATATAAAGGCTTCTCGTCCTTCCTCATAATAATGGTGAGAAAACCGCTACCTCCAAGGCGTGAGCGTTCCGCCATACTTTATTTTACTTCTGCCGCTAAAATATTTTCATAAAGACCCGTTTTATTAGAAAATATTGCAGAAGAGGCAGCAAATGTGAGTGCAAATGGAAATCCATTATTGTAATTTTTCGCGGCTTGCCCTAAATATTAACGAGGCTTTCGAAACTCAGAAGGGGCACAAATGTATTCATCGTGTAAAGCCGTTTCGCTCTCTTGTGCCACCTTTTGTAAACGTATCCGCGCGATCCAATTGTTTTGGAATAAATAGATGTATCCGTCTCTACGCTGGAAGACATATTGGAGTCTCGTGGAATGCAAAGTTGCCTAATTTGCTGGAAATTGGAATTTAATAATTTAAGTTGAGGCCCCGTACGGGGGAGATGTGTTAACATTTGAAGTTTAGACTTGGGTTTGGTTTAGATTAGAGAATGCATAAGAAATAGATATTCGCACAAAGTGTTTCATAACTCAAATAACAATCCGTGGCTAATTGTGAGAAAGGAAATATTCACTAAAAGATTTTAGATCAGATTATGTCCAGTTTATTGTTTTCTACTACAAAGGATATGTTTAAATAGAAAAGTTGCCACAGATCATCATCAATAGGCTAAATTTGCCGATGCTGATTATTAAGGAAAACTCTTTATGCTAAAGCGTTTTATTTTTAAATTTAATCTTTTATACCCTCATATCATAGAAATCTTATTATTTTGTTTCAAAAACCAGCCCCTAATGTCCTTATAATTAAGAAATTTTGTAAATTTAATGAGAAATCATGTTTATAATAACTATTAAGGAGCATTTGTTACTTAAAACTGATTCGGATTGTGATCCATAAAGGATTGGCGTATTAGTTAGAAAAATACGTACAAAGTCAGAACTTTCACCCTTTCGATTTTTAACGCTTTTATTAATTTTCTTCACACCCAAAGAATAACATGCAAATTACACTTATTAAATACCTAAATTTTGCTGAGACATTCACCTTTAATCCCAAAAAATTAGATTATTACCAACTCATAGAACAAGCAGACTTTTGGGAGGGATTCTCTACGAATGACCACGTATTGACGATTAGAATCTCAATAGAAAAAAGTAACAAAAACAGCAAGGCCCCTAGAATATGGGGCGATTAAGAGAAGTGTACAGAATAGCCGAGTCGATTACAGATACGGAATTTTTAGACAACATATACGAAAAAGTGGTTGTCACAGTAGAACTAGACTAAGAAACGCATATAGTCTGTATAAAACGTGGAGTTAGGCAAGGAGACACTATAAGCCCGAAACTCTTCATAACAGCTGTAGAATACATAACAGGAACAAAAAGGTTCCGTCATTAATGGAGATTCGTAGAAGACATGGTCTTAATTTCAGTCAATTTAAAAGAATCAAAGGAAATGTACATAGATCTAACAAATGAATCGAAAAAGTTTGGTTTAGTGGTGAACGTATCAAAAACTAAAATAATGACCATTACGGACGAACCCGATCAAATGTTAGTTGGGGATAATAGCGTGGAAAAGGTCAAGCGATTCGTGTTTCTTAGATACCTAACAAGTTTTAGTATAGAAAGAGACCCAAATGGCTGGAGTCAACAGAAGAACCCGACTGGGATAAGTAGCCTTTGGGAAATTATCGTGTGTAAACCAAAAATATACCACTCCAACTACGAATTCGATTATTTGACTGACATGTACTCCCGATCCTCACCTACGGCGCAAGCTAGTACAGGCAAAACTGCCAAAATGGAGAGAAGAATGGAACGATAAATGCTGAATATAAAATTAAGCGATCGAGGAAGAAACGAATGAATCCGCCAAAAAAACAGAAGTCAAGGATGCTGTCTATATGTAGGTTCACTTAACGGAAGATTCTGTGGTCATACAGTGCGACAAAGTGATAATAGATGGCACCTTACAAACCATAGACAGCGAAATAACCTAGAAGTAGACCAAACCTCAGATGGGCTAATAATGACAAGAGGAGCGCAGGATTAAATTAGAGAAATAAGAAGCAAGATAGAACAAATGGAGACTCATCGAGCAGACCTTCGCCCAATAATAGGCAAATCAGACAGCTAAAAAGAAGAATTAGAAGATATGTATGATATCTACACTTATCGCTGTCTTCTTCCCCTCAACCATTTTCTCTATTGATATCTATTTTATATTTCCCATTCTCCAGGTCGCCTCACCTACTTTGTTCTATCTGCTTCTTCTAGGGCTCCAATCTGTTACTCTCGCTATCCAGCTGTTTCTATCTGTTCTGTTTACATCTGGAGACTATGGACAGCGAAGCAACCTAGAGGTAAACCACAGCTCAGATGGGCCGATTATATGAAGAGTACCGCAGGGTTAAACTGAAGAAATAAGACGCAAAATAGAAACAATTGTATACTTTGTAACGCCTAGTCGAATCGACGGCGACAATTCTAATATCCTAAATAGAAGCAATACAACCGAACCTACTCTTTGTGATGCAAGGTCCAGGTATCAAGGACAAGGGTCGACCAGCTACAGTCGAAGAAGGGGGGTTTGATAAGCCTAGGCGCCACCTGTTTAAAAGGGTATAGACGAGATGCGCCAGTTTATGGGTATCTTGATAATCCCGTGGTCGACTTGCGCCGGACCAGTCTCACGGACCTATAATCCTAGGGTCGACTTGCGCTTGGGGCTTAGCGGGTGGTATCGATAAGTACCTACACTGTGTAAATAAGTGATTGAGCGTCCTGCCTTCAGAAAAGGCGGAATAAAACACATGTTATTATAATGAATACAGCATTTATTAGAAATATATATTTACATTATTTTATTATAATGGTATGACGCATATTTGACAAATTCAAATCTTTCAATGAGTCCAGCTTTATAAGATTGAACTTTTTTATATAAAAATTCTAATCGTTGTTTATATTTTTGATTAGTTATTTTTGCTGGGACACTGACACTGTTCATTTTGATGTAAATTTTAGTTTGAAACTCTCTTATGACATCAATAAATTTTAAAATATCTGGATGAGGAATATAAAAACTTTTATTAAAATCCGAATGAAAAGATTCACAACAATTTGTTGTTCTTGTGCTACTTGCTTCCGCACAAGCCCATATTTTTGGGGGAAACTTTGAAGAAGCATCGATATAATTATCCACAAGATAATCGAAAAATTGCATCATTTTCGGATCGTCATTTAAAACACTATTAAAATCGAACGCAAAACAGTCTCCAACTACTTCTGGTTCTAGAAATGTCAATCCCATTGTCCATCTTAAAATGTTACCAACGACAGAATCAGGATTTTTATATTCTGAAATAAGCCCTAAAGTTTGAATTTTTCTAATCCAGGCCTGTGTTAAGTGGAATCTGCATCCCACTATGTTAGTTTCTGGCCACATTAAATTAATGGACAAGTGAATTGATTCTTCAAAATCGGACGTCACTTGGAGAGGCTTAAATTGAAATCCGAGCTT
>JABXWE010001944.1:0-31283 GCA_014611495.1 Limonius californicus
AGCTCAACATACAGAATGTTATATATGGTTAGTAGAACAAGAATGTATATACAATAACCTAAATTAACAAGAATGGTTTTACCCTGGCAAGATAATCTAATTTACAATAACAATTACTAATTAATCACTTATGTCACTACTCTCCTCTGACAGTAGGATATCCTGAGGGAGCCTCTTTTTCAAGCGAGTGAATGTGGACTTTCGCCCAAGGCGAAAATGCATCGCGCCAGAACAGTTACGTATGTTTGCGAAAAATTTACAAGCAGTGTTACGAATGTAACTGTCTATCGTCTTTACGCCAAGTTCACAATGGAATATTAGTGCTTTGCAATGCATTAGATATGGGATTAATTATTTTAAACACATCAGTAAACATATTAATTAGCAAAAGAAAGTCGTAACGTTCAAGTATTTTTATTATACCTATTTTGATAACTGTCTCGTTCGTCTTTGTTCTTAGTAATAAAAATAAGTTCATTTAAAGCCTTCATTATTGTTTTATAGTTTGTTTTCATTGTGAACAAAGCGTCATTTCTTGATGACCATCTAGTAGGACAGACCTTTTTAAGAGTCACTTTACATTTTTCAGATGCAACATCATCTAGCATAGCCCAACGTTTTATACTGTTAAAAAAAAGTATACAGGGAATTTTTCGTTTTAGTATACATTGCCTATGTATACTTTTAAAAGAAACGCGTCAATTTCGCCTATTGTGTATGCAACCAACTTTACCGACAACTAAAAATCACAAATAAACGTCACTATAGTTGTGAATTATTTGAGTATGAAGGTTATGTTGATGCAGTGTTTATATTAAATAAGTATTTCATCCTGTATATAGGACACAGATGATGATTCATACATCAGCGGTAAAGTGGTGTAATGGTCAGCATGGCTGCCTTCTAAACAGTTGATCCGAGTTCAATTCCCGGCGATCGCAAACTTTTTTTAATTATTATTATTCAACGTAGCATAAAATATTTCATTTCATTTCTTCGGTTAAAACGTGATTACTTTCAGTTTTTATTTTATGGGAATTTATTACGCATCCCTCTGATTTAAATTTTCTAACAATTGTTTGACACTAAATAAAGATTAATTTTATTTTTTAGCATTGAATTAATTTGATTGCTATAGTCACAGCATGATTGAGTTGTCTGTATAGTTGGTTGCCTACACAATAGGCGAAATTGACGCGTTTCTTTTAAAAGTATACATAGGCTATGTATACTAAAAAGAAAAATTCTCTGTATATTGGTTCTAAATCGTCAAAAAATTGCTGACCTTCAGAAATTTGTTTAGCTGCATCGTTTAAAAGCAATTTTAGCGAGTGTGCTGCACAATGAACATAATCCGCATTTCGAGAGTACTGAAGGTATGCACCCGACATTAACCCTGACCCAAGATGCATGGAAACCAAGCTCCACCCCCTTTGTATGGTGTTGTCACTTGAGTTTGATATGGGCCTAACGAAATGTTGGCCGCTAGATGGCAGCAGCGACGTTCGAGTAGGGGGAGTGGTCCACAGTGAGACAGATTTTGTTTTTTGATTTGTAAGTTCTCCGATTTTAGAACAGTTGCGTTTTTCTTGTATACAATTGTCGAACAGGGAAATATATCTTACCATTATACCAAAAATTATTCCAATACTGTGTTAAACTGCATTTAGGATTCTTTCTTTTTCAAATTCGAAGTGTATCAGTGTGGAAACGCATTGTTCCACTATCAGACATGTCACATTCAACTAAGAGACAGTGCTACATATTTTAAATTAAGAAATAAAATGGGCAAAACTATTTATTTTATCAACTCATACTGTTTATATTATATTAAATTTGTTATATTATGAAAATAAGATTATGGGTACAACTAACGAACATCTACTGTTGAGAAGTTTACTTCGATGCTTAAAAGCCCTTGCTGTCATTTAATTCCCTGACATGATGACAACGGTAAAGTATTAACAATGTCATTCAACTTAACAAATGAAACCTCTGGAACAACAGGAAAAATTAATTTGTTAGTATATTTAACACTTTTATGTAGGAAGCTAACTTCTACTTCATTGTCTTCATTTGGACTACCTAACACCTTTCCGACATAAAAAACGTTTTTCTTCGTATTGTGAAACTCAGTTAGCACGAAATCGTCTTTTACTGGATCTCTGTCTAATTTTTCAAATCCAGTATCAGCTGCCATGTCCTCGTTTACATCATAATTTTTCATGAGCAACAGCCACAAATTCAGCTACTTCGTAAATAGAAACTGATAGCCCTGGATTCCTCAATAACCACGAATCGGCAGCACTGATTTAAAAGGATTTGAAGAGAAAAAGACACTAACATTAAGCGGCTGTAATTTGTGACTGCTATGAGGAGGCAGCGTTAGCAACGTGACTTCATTAGCTTTAGCCAAGCTAATAGCAGCAAGTGATAAGTGACTCTCGTGATTGTCGAGGATGAGAAGACGTGGATTATCTATTGAAGAATTCGTGTGTCTTATGAAATGTTGTATTACTTCGCTAAAAAGAATTGCAGTCAACCACCGATTTGGACTTAATAGCCTCAAGGTTCCGGGTATTGCATTATTTTTAAGCATACGAGGCTGAAATTCTTTTCTAGGGAATACCATCGCTGGTGGTATGGAATTCCCTGATAATGCAGCATGTGGTAATGAGTGTTCCTCTTTCTCACTTGTGGTCTTATTAACATGTTTAGTGCCTTTTAGGGTCACAATCTTCTTCGGTCTCTCGACAGTTGTTGCCGTCTCAACTAAATGGAATATTCTACCATCTGCATATTTGTCAGGGTATCGTTTAAGGGCAACATCAAGATTTTCATAGAACTTTTATGATAATTGAACGATGTCATGCGAGATAAATTACATTCTTTAGCTTGACAGATACTTAAGTCTGGATTTCTTTTTAAGAATCCATATAGCCATTCTAAACCAGTCTGTTTATTTGTATCCCGGCTGTTAGGATACTTTGTTATTTATTTTGGCCATCTGATAAGCTAGTGATCATATGTCCAACGTAGACTGCCCATAGCACATTTTTGACGTCATTATTATATGACTTTTCAGAGCATTTCCTAAGTCTTGGTAAATATCAACCTGCAATCATAGTTCAGTTTCATCAGAATCTCTTTGTCAACACTTACTTTTGCTTCTTTGCATATCATGCAACTGTCTGAAATTTCAAGTCGTACTCGCCTGCGGCTTTGCTTACACTAAAACGTCTTTCTAAAATTAACTTTACTGCATTTCTCATGTCATCATCACTGAATTGGCCTTTTTCAGTTTTCCTTTTTCGTCCTTGTGCCATTTTGAACGATGATAACTGAAAATAAAATAGAATATAAATTTAATTTCAATCAATAATTTATTGTTGTTCCACAATGAGACAGTCTCAAAGTGGAACAATTTTTTCGTTTCATGGTAGACCATGGCGGCCAAATTTAAATATATTTAGATTTTCATATTGGTAATAAAAATCCAAGCCAGTTTCAACATGTCAATGTAATCTCTAATATATATATACAGAATTTTTCAGTAAGCATGCAAATTTAACTAATTGTATGGTGTTTCGGTGTTTTCATTAATCAACACATTATTAGCATTAACGAAATCAAAGCCATGTATCCAAAATTAATAAATATTGTACTTACAGCAGTTTTACGACGCCACTTCGTCAACACAACTTTCACAAGCAAGCAAGGTGGTTTTAGGAGGGAAATTCAAATCACAATCTCACTGTGGAACAAGTTTCATTGAGGACCACCCTCCCCTACTTTGAAAGACGTCAAATTTGTTAGAAATATTTTAGTAATGAATTTATTTTAAATTTAATTTGAATTTGAAAAGTAGGAAAGAGGGCTTTATTAATCCCGTATGAATTTCCGTCGTTATGGAAACAAATAGTAGGTAGTAAATTGAGTTGCCTACATTTAGGTGCTTCTTAAGGAATCTCTGAGAAGCTCTTCCCTAAAAGCAAACACTTTTGACCGTACATTTTTCAACAAAAAATGTTTGTTTTCATGTATACTTTAAGCCCTAGAAGTTTGTCCCTGCGATTCATTAACACCCTGTATAGTACTTAAATATTGACTACAGTTGGTCATGTTATTGACCTAAAATAAAAGTATAAAAGGGTTTCGTATAATTATAATTTTCTTAGAAAATACATTTGTATCATACTAAAATTAAAAAAACTTAGAATGCGTAATCTAGCCTGCAGCACAACAGGTTTGAAAGGGCAAAAACTATCTAAATTATTATTATTAATAATATGGTTATCAGTATTACTAAACCAAACAGCAGCAAAACCTATTTGGGTATATCTTATATGGAGAATAGAACAATTAACATTTGATTTCCAAGGTAAAACATAAATGAAATACTGACAGAAAATTTTTAAAGACGACACTGATAAAAAAATATGAATTATTTTTTCTTCTCTTTTTTTCCCACACGAACTTCTTTTTTACCAAAAGGACACAACTGGTTGTTCAAGCATGTTGAACAGTGTGGTTTTACGGATTGACATGTTTGTTGTCCAAATCCTACCAACAACAGATTAATTTCACTCCAGAGGTCACGAGGTAGCCAACCTTCTAAGGCCTTACGAGTGTCTTCAGGAGTTTTTGTTTTTACCCAACCTAACCGGTTAGTAATTCTATGAACATGAGTATCTACACCTGCAATAATTCACATTTTAAGTTTAAACTTAATGTTTCCAGACTTATTTACCAATTCCCGTTACTTGATCCCAAGCTGTCTCCATACATAAATGAGCCATTTTGGGCCCAACTCCTGGTAGTTTACACAAATCAGTTGCTGTTTTTGGTATGTCACCATTGAATTCCTCTTTTATCATCTCTGCCGTTCGTTTTATGTTCTTTACTTTTGTCTGAATTAGAAAAATTGAATTTCAAGATAAAGCTAACATAAAGAGGAAAATACCAACCTTCCAAAAACTGACGGGGTAAATTAGTTCACCCAATTTTGTATCCGTTGTATTCAATATGCTGGTAAGCGAACACCCGTGCTCTCGGAGCTTCAGCATTGCAGCGTGTGTTACCTGATCTTTTGTTTGACTACTTAACATCAAAGACAGAAGTGACTGAAAACGTTTGTCCTAAAACAACACTGTAAGTGGACCTTTTTTCTATGAATTATTATTAAATAACTAACCTCAGGTGTTGCATTTTTATCAGGACACTTATTACATCCCATTGAATCCACTGGTGCATCTTGATTTTTTCGCATTTCTCGCAAATTTCGCAAAACTTCTTGCCAATGTGGTGGCATTTTTTGTGAAAGAAATTCTTTACTTATGGGTTCTACTTTTGGTTCATTTTCATCATCACTATGATTTTCCTTCTTAAGTTTACTACTAGAAGATGAAACATCTTCATCATACTCAACTGGAATGTGTTGACGTTTTGTTAGCTGCTTGCGAGTTGCAGTTTCTCCTTTTACTCTTTCTTTTGACCTCAATTTAAATTTTGATAAATCCACTTTTATTCCAACATCTTCCTGCTCTTCAGTTAATGCATCTTCTTCTTGTTTTATTTTTCTGTTGGTCCTTTGTTCCACTTCTGCTTCGTCTTGTTCCACGTTTTTTGTATTACCCTTACCAGCCTTTTTACGTTTGTTTGTATTTGTACCTTTGGTGGAACTTGACGCTGTTGTAGTTTTCACAACACGTTTCATTTTCACTATTTTTGGGAATAATCTAATCATACATATACTTTCAATAAACTAAATTTCAAATTGAAAGAGTGAGGTTAAGGTATTTTTGACGGTTTGACTCGGGGAACATACAATAAATTTTTCTAACTTTTAGGAGCCCGTTAGTTAAATATATTCTCATTATTTAATTTTTATTGTTAAAATCGTTCAATCTGTTTTTGTTTTATTAAAATTAATTCTTCTTCCTCTTCTTCTTCTTCTGATCTTTCTGCCCTTAACGAGTATCGAATTAATTATACTTCTATGTAAATAAAAGACGTATCCATAAAATTTTCGGAATTATTTATTAAATTAAAAATAAATGTCACTAAAATTTAAACGTTTACAAATTACATTGTATCAAACCATAAAAAAACGTGAAAGCCTCTAAGTTTTAGTTTTACTTATTTTCCGTAGGTTTTGCCCTGCTTACAACAGCCAAATAACAAAAAGCGCCACATCTTGGTATTGGCTGAGCAGCCAAAAATGCACCACCGTCCGGGGAATGTTGATAAAGCAATGGTTTTCCCTGAGCAATCGCGGAACCTTCTGCCCATGCAGCTTGTCCTTCTAAATCAACGCCTGCCCCCTCCGCACCGCCTGGCTGGAAATTAAAAGCAATTACAAAAGAAAATAAATTACCCATTTCAAATACTACCAGAAGATGTGCTAATGTTGGTAGTTGACCTGGAGGTGGGTTTTCAGTGAAGGGAGGTCTCAGTTCACCATTCTGCACATTAAGTACTAAAAAATACATGAAGTCGTTTCTTAGTTTCATTTCATTTATGGTGCGATTGCAAGTTGCCAGCTTTCTCATCCATCGAATGGTTCGTTGACGGTCTAAAAATTTAATTTTAGGAAAACAATACTAAAGTTGTGTAGGTTGATTTACCATTTAGCGATGCAAGATTCGCCAACATCGTTTTAGTAAGAAACATGTTGTAATTGAAGTCATAGTTGAGATCTTCTACCATTTCACCCATTTTGGCCCCCTTTTTAACGTACAATTTCACAAAAATGTTTGAAAAAGAATTGACATGTATCTGACTGACTAAATGAAAACAGAAGAATACTCTGCAGTCAACTATTATATTTTTGATAATTGATTTTTTAATTTATTTCCTGACCAGCGCAGCGTACACAATGCTGTACATAGCACGGATAAGATATAATTAGTTAATGATGAACAGATGGGCTGAAAAGAAAAGGCCAGTCTATCAATCAACGTGAAAGAAACTAGATATTTGTACGTAGAAGAGGAAGCGGTGGAATTAGAATTAGAAAATGGTGAGAAAATAGTCATATGCGACAATTATAGATACCTTGGAGTAAAAAAAGAACAAGATGGGTCTTGTTTTAATTGTTATTAACTTTATTTAGCAGAATGCACATTGTAATACATGTAACTTATGAACAACAACCATAAATACGTATCGTTACATTTCCCTCTTCTCTACGTTCATTTAGTGACACTTGACACCATCTTACTACCAACCTAAGAGAAAATACATTACTATTACAACACCCTCTCTTAATGTTTTTCTCTTTACAAAAAATAACTAAAACTCAACTTAATTTCACATTACAAATAAAACTTTAAACTTAAATGGAGTTCCCTCTCCATCTTCAAAACTTTAAACCTAAGGATACACGATTTTTGATAAATTGTACAGTGGGCAATCCTTTAGTAAGAATATCCGCTTGCTGATCTTTAGTGTTTAAATATTTAATAACTATAGTTTTATCCTTGATTTTTTTCGCAAACAAAATTGTATTTTAGGTCCATGTGTTTCACTCTACGATTATTTTCGGGATTTCTTAGTAAAGAAATGCATCCTTGGTTATCCTCAAAAATTAACAAATTATCAACATTTACATTTAAATCTATCAATAACTTCTTAAACCATAGTCCTTCTTGAACTGAACTACATAAAGCAACAAGCTCTGCTTCAGTTGTGGAAAGTGCTACACATTTTTGTTTTCTCGTTGTCCATGATACAGTATTACCAAAAACTTTAATTACAAATCCGGATACAGATTTTCGGTCATTCAAGTCACCTCCCCAGTCCGAGTCCACATAACAGACCAAAGGTAAGTGACTATTTTTCCTGACATAAATAAGAGTTATATCAAGCGTACCTCTCAAATATCTTAACACTCTTTTGAGAGAGTTCCAAACTTCATTTGAAGCTTTATCCTGAAATCTACTGAAATAATTAACACTAAAACATAAATCTGGTCGAGACCCTAACATGAGGTACATCAAACAACCAATCAACTCTCTAACTGGTTTATCTATATTATCTTCAAATGATGTAAGTCTTAATTTCGGGTCAATTGGTGTTGTACAAGATTTACAATTTTCAAATGAAAATCGTTTCAAAATTCCTAATAAGTACCTCTTCTGGCTAATTTTTATTGTACCATTAATCCTGTCATAATCAATTTCTAATCCTAGAAAATTCTTTAGTTCTCCCTTATCCTTTATGTCAAATTTATTGCTTAATTGTGTCTTACAGAAATTTATAAACCTCAAATTTAATCCTGCTATGATGATATCGTCAACATATAATAATAAATAAACAACCTCTTCGCCAACAAATTTTGAGTAGACGCAACAATCACTATCTGATCTCTTAAAACCAAACTTTATCAAAAAATCATTAATTTGTTCATTCCAGCATTTGGATGCTTGTTTCTGTCCATACAGGGACTTATTTAATTTTAAAACATAACCCTTTTTACATTCTACACCATCAGGTGGATAGATAAATATGTTTTCCTTCAAATTGCCATTAAGAAAAGCTGTCTTGACATCTAACTGAATAAAGTGGTAACCATGTTGGTTTCCCACTGCTAACAAAGTTCTAATAGTAGACATTCTTGCAACTGGCGAGTATACTTCATTATAATCAAATGTATCTTGTTGTGCGAACCCTCTTACAACTAATCGAGCTTTGTATTGGTCCCTCTTATCCTTTTCAAATGGTTTCAAAGTGTAAACCCATTTTGTATCCAAAATCTCACTATCTTTTGGCATAACTACTTGTTTCCATGTTTTATTTTTATTTATAGATTCTATTTCTTTGTCCATGGCATCTCTCCAACTCTTTTCATCATCTCTACTACTTAACTCGTGAACTCCCTTTGGAACTTGTTCCACATAAGACATTGCATCAAATGCCATGTACATCTCGTAATCTTTGTATCTGGATGGGGTTTTTATGACTCTTTTATTTCTTGCAATCTCCTCATCTACTGTTTGACTTTCATTTTCTAAACCTACATCTAATTTAACATCATCAGTATTATCACTTTCATCTATTTCATCTAACTCATTTCCATTTTCACTAGTATCACTGTCATTTACTTGAACATGACCCCTCTTATAGTGAAACTTATCTTCGTTAAATATTACATCTCTGGATATTAAAACTTTCTGTTTTTCTATATTCCATAATCTATATCCAGTGGGCGCATATCCGATCATAATACATTTTTCTGATTTAGAATCAAATTTACTCCTTAATTCTTCAGGGACGTGTGAATAAGCGACCGAACCGAATATTTTTAAATTTTTAACATTTGGTTTCTTATCAAACCATATCTCAGCAGGAGTGACATTTTCTAAATTTGCATTGGGACTTCTATTCATGACATATGCAGCTGTTCTAACAGCTTCATTCCAAAACTGTTTAGGGGTACCCGAATCAATCAACATTGACCTTGCTTTTTCTACCAAACTTCGATTAAAACGTTCAGCCTTACCGTTTTGTTGGGGCGTGTATGGCACAGTATAATCAATGAAAGTTCCATTGTCCCTACAATAATTCTTAAAGTCATGTGATATATATTCTCTACCGTTATCACATCTTAATACAGATATTTTTTGATTAAATTTTGCCTGTACCATTTGTGTGTATTCTTTAAAGCAACTGAATACCTCACTCTTATTTTTAATTAAGTAAACACACACAAAATTCGAGTAATCGTCAATAAAAGTTACAAAATATTTACTATCATCACGTGCAAGAGGAGTAATCGGACCACAAACATCCGAATGTACTATTCCTAACAATCTCTTACTCCTATTCCTAGTTCCAAAACTTGACCTTGTCATTTTCCCGTTAACACAAGATTCACAAAATTCAACTTTCCCTACTTCTAGAATATCTATACCTTCAACCATTTTATTCTTAATTAGTTTGTCTAAATTTGAATAACAAATATGACCATATCGTTTATGCCACAACGTTACCTTTTCATTTTCTACTTCGACATTTGAACATTCATTATTTCGAATCATAAATTTTATTTCATACAAATTGTTTCTTAAACCAACACCTATTAGTTTATTTCTATTAAATAGTTGCACTTGGCCATTTTCAAATACCACCTTAATATTAGACATTTCTAACCTTTTAACCGAAAGAAGATTTTTTCTTAAATTTGGTACATAAAATACATTTTTAATTGTGCACTTTGTTTCTATTCCATTTACACAACTTATCGCATCAATGTTACCTATAGCTACTGCGTCCAAATAATTATTATCTTTCGCAATGGCTATTTTTATTGGATCTTTTAACATAATTAAGTTCGAAAAATACTCTTTTGTGTTTACTAAATGATCAGTACATCCAGAATCCATAAAAAATGTAATACTACCATTACTTACAGTTTCTAGACCTTGACCTACATTACCCATAAAACAAACATTTTTCTCAACATCTCCATTATCGTGTTCCCTGCTTTCAACGTAATTTCCTCTTCTTTCTGGTTCCCTCTCTGAAATACCGGGTTGTCTTCGTTGATCCTGACAGCCTCCCCTGAAGTAGGACCCTCGACTACGGTTGTTTGCATAACCTGCACGAAGATTGCCTCTCGATCGACCATTTCCTCGAAATCCTCTATACGACCTTGACGATCCATTATTATATACGAACTCTGCTTGTTGATTTCGTGATATCTTTCTGCAATTCTTCTTAAAATGTCCATATTTACCGCAACCGTAACATACTCCAGGCCTTCCTGATGCAAATGCAGCTGGTTTGGATCCCTCTTCCGTATTATTTCCACTACTTGCAGTTCTTTTCTCTGCTTCACCTCGAAGTTTTAACTTGACAAAATCTAGGTTAAGTTTATCAGCTGGCAAATTTTCTAGTACTGTGACTACTGTGTTAAACGACTTGGGTAACGAGAGAAGTAAATTACATATTGCATCCTCGTCTTTCACATCTGCTCCTGTTGCCTTTAACTGACATAAAACATCATCGAATTTTAAAAGAAAATCTTCCAAATTCTCATTTTCACCCATTTTCATCGACATTAACTTTCTTTTTAAAAACAGCTGACCTGGTAATCCTTTTTTCTCGTACATTGCTTCTAAAGTTGTCCACATGCTGTAAGCCGTCTCTTTACCTCTAAGAAGATCGACCTGCGTGTCATCAACACATTGTACAATAAGTGACTTGCATTTATTATCTTTCCGTTTTGCTTCATTTTTCTGTGTATCATCATCATAATCGGATTCTTTGTATTCACTATCAACCATGTCCTCCACATTCCTCTCGACTAATAATACTCTCATTCTGAACTTCCAGGTATGAAAATTTTTACCATTCAAAGGGTCAATATTGTAACTGTTTTTTAAATTTGCCGCCATCGCCATATTCACTGTTCTAACGGAGCACGCCGTGAAACTAACCTTGCCTTGCTTTCAAATCAAATTCACTGCCCTGAATACTGGTGACTGCTGGGCCCATAACCTCTTGTTTTAATTGTTATTAACTTTATTTAGCAGAATGCACATTGTAATACATGTAACTTATGAACAACAACCATAAATACGTATCGTTACATTTCCCTCTTCTCTACGTTCATTTAGTGACACTTGACACCATCTTACTACCAACCTAAGAGAAAATACATTACTATTACAACAAGTCCGAATTAGGGGAATCACGTACTCGCAAAAATACTCGTAAATACATTGAGTACTTATTACGAGTACTTGCGATAATTATCACGAGTACGAGTAACGAGTATTAACAAAAAAAAGTACTCATGAGTACTTCGAACTGAGTACTTACAGTACTCGAGTACAAATTTAAAGAAAAGTATTGAGTACTTGCCCAGGACTGGTTAGGAATAAGTTATTTCTCAACATACTGTATAATTAACAGCCATTGGCCTATAATCAGAAGAAGAAGAATACTGTATATGAGTTAGTAATAATTAATATTGGTAGGACTAAAATTCATGGTAGAGATTAAAGATATATAATCTGTTATGGGTATTAAGAAAACGGAATTTATACAAGCTTTTTTTTTATTAGCACTATAGTAGAACATTTTCCACTGTAAACAATTTTACCTATACAAATAATATTTGACTGGAGTAAAGGGGATACCCAACTTCCTTATAAAATGCAACAATTGAAGAGGGGCTAACTAATGAAATTTCATTTTTGAGATGTACAAAATAGTTTGAATTTTATATACTTATAGTTTGGCTCTTCCACTGCAGAGGGCGCTCGCTAAGATATTTTGTGGATTGGATCTCAATTTGTTGTGTTATTTATACATGTACCTCATAAATCCTTTCTACCACACTATCAATAATCCTTAAATTTATTACCTTTTTTTGGAAGGAAAATTGTTAGCGCAGTCTTTCGAATTAAAATTTTATAGTTTTGAAGTATTTACTTCCATAAAATATCTTCTTCTTCTTGTAGTTCCTAATATCTGTTCCGGATGTCGGCAACCATCTTGGCTATGATTACTTTATTAACGGCTGCTCTGAATAGCTGTGTTGTAGTCATAGAGAACCAGGTCCTCAGATTCTTGAGCCGTAATCTTCTTCCAACCCCTCTTTTTCCTTGCATTATAACCTGTAATAGTTGGAACCTGTTTTCATTCCTCATAATATGTCCGAGGTACTGGAACTTTCTTGTCTTTATGGTAGTCAACATATCTCTATCTTTTTCCATTCTTTGTAGAATTTCGTCATTCGTGACGCGCTCTTCCATGACACTCTCAGTATCCTACGGTAGAGCCATAATTCAAGTCTTTTTTTCTACTGCGTTTGTCAAGGTCCATGGCTCTGCCCCATATAAAAGAACAGAGAATACGCAGCAGTGCAGAAATCTTATCTTTGAGGTTATTGTCAAGTCGTGGCTTCTGAAAATGGCGCTCATTTTATTAAACACAGCTCTGGCCTTTTCAATATGGATCTTTATCTCTTGTGAATGATCCCATTGGTCATTGAGGGTGGTACCATGGTATGTATACTTTTCCACCCGTTCAATAGGTTTTTGATTTATCATAAGATGACATCTGGGGATATTGTTTTTACTAATGATCATTAGTTTGTTTTAGTGATATTGATCTCAAGTCCTTGTCTTTGATTACTCTCTGTCGCTCTATTTATTAGAGTTTGTAAATTCTCTAGGCTGTCGGCAAAAATAACTGTGTTGTCTGCATATCTGATATTGTTTAATCATTCATCTTTCTCCATTTAAAAGAATTCCTATCTCTGTATTTTCTAGGGCTTCTCTGAAGATATATTCCGAGTATATGTTGAACAACAATGGGGACAGTATACATCCCCTGTCTCACTCCCCTTAGAATCTTTATGTCTTCTATGTTTTTTTCTTCTACTTTCATTGATGCAGTCTGATTTCAATATCAATCTTATTATCAGTCTTAGATCTTTATCGTCTAGTCGGATGTTATTTAAAATATTCGTCATTTTCTGGTGTTGAACTCTGTCAAAAGCCTTCTGGTAATCTATAAAACAAGCATGGACATCACAGTTTAAATCCCTACATCGTTGAAATAGAACTTGGATGCTGAATAGACTTCCCGTGTTCCGACTGCATTTCTGAGCCCCAACTGTGCAGGTGATACTTGTTCTTCACAGAGTTTATATATTCTTTTGTGGATTATCTTGAGGAACACAAGATGGCTCATGAGGCTTATCGTTCTGTACCCACTGCAGTTTTTAGCTCCCGAATTTTGGGCAATATAATGAATTTAGATTTAAGTCATTCCTTTGGTATTGGATTGAACAAAGATGTTAACCATTTCACGCTATCCTCATCTAATAGTTTCAGAAACTCTGTCTGAATATGTCTGGTCCTGAGGCTTTTTTCCTTCTCATATTTTTTATTGCATTTTGCACTTCTGCTACCAGTATTCTTGGTTCTGTTTCATAGTTTGTCCAGGGAGGATTCGGTCTGTTACCATAAAATAGTTTTTCTATGTAGCTTTTCCACGTATTTATGATTTCTTCTTTATTGACAATAATTTTTCCTTCATTGTCCACTAATGTGTTCACAGATCTTGTTTTATATTTTCCAGTCATCTCACTGACTTTCCTATATACGTTAAAACTATCATATCGTGATTGTAAAGCTTCTATTTCATCACATTATTCTCTTGCTTCCTTTTCTTTAGCTTCTCTTATTTTCTTCTTAATTAATTTATTGACGCTTTCATATTCTCCTGGATTTCTTTTCGCAAGTCTTCTCTTTTCTATCATTTGAAGAATTTCATTCGCCATCCATGACTTTTTCGTTATGGTATCTGGTTTTAGTAGTTCTTTTTTAATACTTTCTATGGTGTCATTTATTTTTGCAATCTCTTCTTCAATATTTGAGATATTAATCACTAATCTAAGTTTATCATTCAGACTTGTTTCTGCTTTACTCCTTATCAAAGTATCTTTTAATTTTTTTAAATCGTGTCTTCTAACAATTTTCTTTCTTATTTCTTTTAGTTTGACTCTGAAAGTACCCACTAACGGGTTGTGGTCTGATTGTATGTCGGCACTTGGATATATTTTCACACATGTGCAGTTGTTTCTGTACCTTTTGTTTACAAGGATATGGTCAATCTGATTTCTAATTGTGTTTTCCGGTGTATATTTAGGATGCTTCCACGTATATAGTCTTCTTGATGGAAGTGTGAAAAATGTATTCATTACTGCGAATCCTTGTTTTTCTGCAAATATGCTTAGTAGATTACCACGGTCATCCCTTTCTCCTAGTCCCTATGGGCCTATACAATCACCTTCACGCCCTTTACCAATTTTTGAGTTAACATCTCTCAGTACTATATTTAGGTCCTGCTTTGGCAGTCTTTTCAATATGTCTATGATCTGAGAATAGAACTCTTCCACTTCTTCATCTGTGTGGTTTATCGTTGGGGCATATACTTGAATAATGTTTATTTGTGTAGATTTAGCATTTATTTGCAATAGCATGATTCTCTCTGAGACTGGTTAAAATTTGTGACACTTTCTGCAACTAATTTGCATACTATTACTCCTACATCATATTGATACTGTTCATTGGATGTGCCTGAGTAGTATACCCGATGTTTATTGATATCACAATAGTTTGATCCTGGCCAGCGCATTTCGCTTATTCCCATGATTATAATTTCTAATTTTTCCATTTCTTTGATAGCATTATTAATTTTCCCGGCCTGTGCCATCTCTTTACATTCCATGTACATATTTTCATATTTATTCTTTCTGTTTGTGACTTCTTCAACTTCATGTCTTTGTTCATAACAGTCCCCCCTGGAGATCTGATCGGGGTACTTGAAACTTCAGAATAGTTTGTTTTGAACATAGCCATTTCATGGTGATACTAGAGATTATCCCTAGGGATCTTTACTCACTGCGGTGATTTCTCCTTGTCTTCCACATTCCGGTGACTAAGTAATAGTTCTTCCGCCTTTGGAGTCAATTTCTCAGCTCCGGGGCAAAGAAGTGCCCTGTCTCTTACCGATTCATCCACCCGAAGCTGTTGGTCAGCAAGAGGTGATCGTTTATAGCGACGATCTGTCGGTCGCTTTGTACAGCAGCCTATTCTAGGTCATACGCTGTGTCCTCAGTTGATCCCCTATCAGTTATTGGGACGCGCCGTGTCGGGGTTGAGGCCCCCACCCCAGTTTGTTCCAAACGGAGTTCAGATAAGCTCCTACTCAATTCGAAACAAATCCCCCTAAAGGACTAACCGAACACGGATATAAAATATCTTACGATTCCTAAATACTGAATTTTAGGCAAAAAATTGTGTTTTTAAAGAAAGAAAACTCATCCAGGCTGCTGTTTTCTGTGTTTTAAAATTAAATACCTATTTTGGTTTGACAATACATTACAATTGTTTAAAAAAAAAAGAAACTTGAATATCTTGTTTGGTAAAATTTATTATATATTTGGAAGGCTGTTAAATGTTTTTCATGTACCTACCTAGAACAAGTTTAATTATTAAAAATTTTAAATACATCATGAGCTTAAAAACAGATAGCATATATAAAGTCATATAAATGTAAATGTTAAAATAATTTTACTGTTTTCATCATTTGTAAATTACTTTTTGTATGATAATCTTTTTTCATATTTAGCTATGTCTTGGTATGCTTGGAATATGAAAATGCTTATAAGGTCTTTATGTTTTAAAATAAGTATTTAAAAGTGATTTCACTGCAAATTGGTATAAAAAATTGTATACCATAGACAACCATATCTTTAAACAGTTTAGTGTTAAATAATTTCGTGCCATAGTTGACTGAAACTCATTCAGCTAATAAATAAACATAATATTATTAATAATTTCGAAATGTTTTGCTCGATATACAGGGTGATTTTAAACATGCGCGAAAAACATTAACCACGTGTAGCTGAGGTTGTTTAACTCCCAAATCACCTAGTAATTTGTTTTTAATTCGGTTTTTGTGCGGGTATGTGGACCTTCAAAGTTTTTTAAATCTGTTTTTTTTAATCTTATATTGCTCCTAACAATGATGTGTTAGTATACAGTAGGTATATCGAAATATGTATCCTGCAAATAAATCCAATAGAATATGTTTAGATTATTAATACTATTGCATAACAAATTATAAATTATAAAAGCCAAATGAAAAATTTAAGCATTCTGTAAACCTAATCCGTTAACGATTTTTCTCTATCTCGATTATTAAAAACTAGAAACATAACCCTAAAATTAAAAGTTTCTCTGAAATCTAAAAACTTTAACATAAAATGTTTCTATTTTTCTCCTTTTACTGTCTTTCTATTTGTTGCAATTCCCAAATCTTTTTAGAGGTTGTGAAAACCACTCGCCCTGTATATTTAATTAATGTGAAATAACACAAATAATATTGACTGCGGCTACATGTAGCATGATGTGGGCTGGTTTCCATGGTAACCATAGGTAACCGTACACAAACACATTTGCCTCGTCATTAGCTGTTACTAATAACAAGCATTTTTGGTAATAAATCAAATTCAACAAAAGATTATGCAGTTGAAATACATTCAAAGTTTACTAGAAACTCAGGTGAGTTCATAACTTTCAATTTCATGTACCACAAAAGTAATTCAAAACTTCAGGAAGGTGAAGCCAGAATAGTAGCTTTATCATGGTCCCCAAATAATTTGAAATTGGCAGCTGCAACTACAGATCGACAGATTCTTTTATTCGATGAAGCAGGAGAGAAGAAAGACCGATTTCCAACCAAGCCACACGATTCTGAAGCCGGAAGGAGATCGTACGTTATCAAAGACATTGCTTTTAGTCCAGATTCGACAAAACTTGCTATTGCTCAAAGCGACTGCATTGTGTATGTGTATAAAATTGGCGAGAAATGGGGTGAAAAGAAGGTAGGTTGTAATACAATAAATAGTTTTTCTACGAATAGCTTTTCATGCATGCTTAGGAATGTACACATACCTTAACAGAGGATGTGTAATTAAGGCTGGCGTTTTAATATGACAGTTTCTGGATTTTGCACTAACTTATTTCTATTTTTTTTAAATTGCAAATGTACAATCTACTTTAATATAGAGAGTAATAAGGAATTGAATTGAAAGATATTTATCTTGAACTGGGCACGATCCATTGACTGTTCTCCAATCTTCCTTGCCTAATTAGTTATGTCTTCTGGTAATTTTTTCTTGTCTCCTTTCTACTGGGTGCTGATGGGAGTGCATTTACAAGTTGGTTGCTATGATCGTACCCTGCGTTCTTTAGATTTGTTGCCATAGAAGCTGATTACATCTTTGATGAACGGTATGGGTTTTTGATGGAAAGGTTTGTAAGATTTATGTGTTGGACAGCTTGCTACAACCCCAGAGCTCTACCCCATAAGTCCAGATAGGTTTTAGGATAATTTTGTGGAAGATTAATTTGTTTTCGAGCGGTGATGTGAATTTTTACCGAGCAAGTACCTAGTAAATTTGTTAAACGTTTAGATTTAGTTGACCCTTTTTGGCCTTAATATGAGCTTTCCAACTAAGCTTCTGGTCTAGATGAAGTCTTAGATATTTGACAACCGGTTTTTACGGGATTGAGGTGCTATTTAAGTAGCTCTGAGCGCAAGTAGTCCGTCTTGTGGTATAGATGATTTGTGTGGATTTTTCATTATTAACTTTAATTTTCCAACGTCCTAACCAGTTTTGCAGTAGAATTCAGATAATTTCAAAGTATTTTGGATACTCTGTAGGGATTTGTAGCTGATGAGTGATGACAGCGTTGCTGTGTCGTCAGCAAACATGGTCATTGTAGTGTTGTCTGTGACAGGTACCTATCTATATCCACTGTGAAGAGTAAATATAGCAAAAGTCCAAGCACACTACCTTGGGATGCTCTGGAATTGATGGGGTGATAGCAAGATAATACACTGTTGACCTTGGCTTGATACGAGGGCGGCCTTTTAAGTTTTTACAAACGACCACTAGGTGGCGCCATTGAGGTGTGTCATTTAGTGTTCCTCTATTTATTTAACTATCGGCGGCCAGAAAGATTGAGATCGCCATCTTTAGTCCAAGTTTAGCGTTGGTTGCGCTAAATAAATATACATTGTGCATACGAGGGCAGCTTTTTAAGTTTTTACAAATGACCACTAGGTGGCGCTATTGAGATGTGTCATTACTATTTTCGTAAAATTTGGAATTTGTTATTGTGAAAACAGTGGCAGCTTGGAAATTGACTGACTAGTTTGTTTGCAGTAAACGTTCAAAAAAAGCAATTTTATGAAAAAAGGGAAATTTCACGTGAAGATGTTTAGTTTTGGTAGAGGCCTAACTCAACAACAATGCATAGAATCACTTTATTCAACTTTTGGTAATAAAGCACCATCAGAAAAGACTGTTTGCAATTGGTTTGCAGAATTTCGTCGTGGTAGCGCGTCCGTCAGTGATGAATTTCGTGAAGGTCGATCAAAATCGGTTGTTATTCCAAAAAACATCGATGCTGTGCGCAACATGATTGACGAAGATCGGCATGTAACTTACTGTGAGAAAAGGGCATCTTTAGGCATATCGAAGATTGCAGTACATTCGATTTTGCATGAACATTTAGCTGTGAAAAAGATCTGTTCCCTATGGATTCCGCATAATTTGAACGAAGCTCAAAAAAGGGCTCGTGCTAACTGGTGTAAGGTAAAGCTCAAAAAATGCGACCGAGGAACTGCAAAATCCGTATAAAACATCGTAACAGGTTACGAAACTTGGATATATTCGTATAAACCGGAAACTAAACAACAGTATATTGTTGGGGTTTTCCAAGATGAACCGAATCCCACAAAAGTTGTTCGTTCGCGAAGCACTTCCAAAAAAATGATTGCTTGTTTGTTCGGTTGTACTGGACATGTCGCAACCAGTCCTTTAGAGGATCGAAGAACAGTTAACGCTGAATGGTAGGTATAGAACAATTTGTTTGCCAGAAGTTATCGACGAAATCAAGAAAAACAACCGAAAACGTTGCCTCATTTTTCATCATGACAATTCCAGTTCTCAAACAGCACGTCAAACAATTGTTTATTTGAAGGAGCAAAACATCGAATTAATGTCTTATTGCCCGTATTCACCTGATGTATCACCTAACGACTTCTTTGTGTTCCCGAATGTCATGCAAAAAATGCGTGGACAGCGATTTTCATCACTTTAAGAAACTGTTGAAGCCTTCAAAAACCATGTTTTTGAGATACAAACTTTAGAATGGAAAAGATGTTTTGCGAATTGGTTTGAACGCATGCAAAAGTGTATAAATCTTAGGCGAATATTTTGAAAAGCCACAAAACAGTTTGTTCCAAAAAATTTTTTTCTTTCCTAGATTTTGTAAAAACTTAAAAGGCTGCCTTCGTAGTGTTGTTCACCGAGGTAGGAGTTTAGAAGGTGATATATTTGAGTAGGCATATGTTTCTTTATTTTATAGAACAGCCCTTCGTACCACACCTTGTAAAAAGCCTGTTGTATATCAAGAAATACAGCGGCACACATTTCCTTTTTCAAGCCTCTCTTTAATTTTGAGACCAAGGAAATGTAAATTACAGAACTAATACTACTTTTTAATAATCCTATAGTGTACCTAATACAGGGATGTTTAAATTAACGAAAAAGCTACACGTGGTGATGTTCTTAGTAAAACTCTTAGTATCGAAAATCTTAATACTAAAATGTTGTACCATGCTTATTTTCTTCTCAGGGACCATTTAAAAGAAACATACATTTGGCAACACTGCATCCCAAATAGGTGCTGTTATTATGCATGGTAACTAACTACTTATAATAATAATAATAATAACCTCCTTATAATAACTGTTAGAATTGAAAACCGTCTGGTTGTAAACATAGTTTTAATCTTCGTTATATCATTTGCATTACTCGCGCCAGGATTTCTGGTATACTTCCTAATACTGCCGCGTTAATTATGTCTCGAACTTCGTCAGCGTTTGGCGGAGCGTGGATAAACTTTTTCTGTAATAAATCCCCAAACAAAAATGTCTAAAGGATTACGATCGGGTGATCTCGCGGACCAAAAATGGGACCGCCGCGACCAATCCATCTATTTGGGAAGTGTTCCTCCAACCACTCCCCTATATTACGACCAAAATGAGCATATGTATCATATATCATAGAATAAAATGTATGGTCTTGATACTAGGGATATTTAATGTTGCAACTAATTATCGGTTACACACGGAGGGATCTTCGTGATCTTGCGTCTTAAATTTGCTCTTGCAGTTGTACTGTGCGCCTTTGCGTTGATCGGCCTGACTAATGAACCAGTTTGACGAACACGTTGGTTCAACCTTCCAAATACGTTTCCTCTAGGATGCCTCCGGTCAAGAACTATATATAGTCCTTGCTCCGGTTTAGAAAACGTGCCTGGTATTCTTGGTCTGTTGTGTTAGCATTTCCATTACAGAAACCGTATACTAGTAGATATTAGCTTAAACTAAAGTTCATTATAAGTGAACAAAATAAGATAAATAAAAAACACAAGAACTAGAAGAAAATTTATACAAATACTCGGAGATAACGCAAAATTAAATCAAGCAAATCGAATTAATTTAATCTTGTTTTGTCAAAATTTGACTACTCACTGTTTTGCAATATTGCATAATATATTTCTTATAAAAATAAATTAATAAAGAAATGTTAAAAACAAACTTTTGAGACAGAAGGACCACATCTACGGAAAAATAATATTCATAATTCTTCATTTTGCTAAACTGCAGCTTTTTTTATCAACACATATCGATTAACAACCTATATTAAAAGATCGGATGTCCAAACTGTGGGGATTTCGTGCAGACGCAGAAAGTATGGTACAACATTTTAGCATTAGATTTTTCCGGAATTATTCAAATTTCAAATAGCGATCACCCTGTATACACAACAGCAGTTAAAACAAGGTTGCAGCAACAAAATTGGTTAAAATTTTATGCAAACAATTGACTAACGGGAAACATATAACGTTATATCATTCTAATTTCCTTCTTCTTCTTATTATTACTATTATTATTATTATTATTATTATTATTATTATTATTCTTCTTCAACTTTGTTCTGTCCAGTGTTAGATATAGGTCTCCTTTCTTCTTCTCCACTCATCTCTGTTCTGTGCGTGTTTGCGTTAATGTTTTCTGGCTACTCCTCTGATGTCCACCCATCTTAATGGTGATTTCGCGAACCTACTTCTTCCTTGTCTTGGCTTCCAGTCGATTACTGTTTTAGTCCATCTTGCGTTTCTTGTTCTCATAGTGTGTCCAGCCTAGAAACATTTTAGTTTTGTGAGGTATTTAACTAAGTCTGTAACTCTTGTTTGTCTTCTTATCCATACCAGTTTTCCTGACACTCAATTTTTCCCAACATTTTCCTTTCCATGGTACATTCCAAGCGGGGTATGGTTGTTTTAATAAACATACAAGTAATCTTCTATCGCCGATAAAATAAAAAATATAGTACTGTACACGTTGGTTTGTTTAAAAAACATAAGTGTAGTTTGGCCTATCTCGACCAACATTCTATGTGTGTGTGTGTGTAAATAATTTTAAATTATGCAGAACAAAATTCCCTAAATATTTTTCAAAATAGCTTTTGTTAAAGTTTTGTTTAATAAAGAAGATGAAAAGGATAGCCATCCTGTGCAAGAGTAGACTAGGGTTTAATTTTTTTGTAATTTTAGTCGATAACCAGTAAGTTCATTCAGCCAGCCCCGGTAATCTGCCTATTATGGCTGGCAGCAGGCCCTCTAGTGTGTGGACTAACGGATGGAAAAGTCCGTGTACTTCCAATCAAATCACCCAAAGGTCAGACATTGTACTCTTCAGACAGTTTGGTAGTCTCCTTAACTTCAAACTCGCGGGGGACTGGTTTCTTGTCAGGCCATGTTGACGGAAACATCATCCGGTTTTTTGTTACCAACGAACATAGCGAACGGGAACCAAATGGACGGGTTCTTACCCATTCAGTACCTCCTTGTGCGTTAGCATGGACTCAAGGGCAGATTTTTGCTGCTGGATGTGATAAGCGAGTTGTCGTATACAACGTGCAAGGAAAAATGCTGAAGCAGTTTGATTATATTAAGGACGACAAAGAACACGAGTTTACTACTGCGGCTTGCAGCCCCAGCGGACAGGTTTGTTTTTATTAATGCTTAGATGCAGTGCTGAAATTAAAATCTTTTATTGTGACGAGGGTATTAAGTCGATTAATAACACTTGTTGCCATTTTCAGTAGGAACAGTTACACTATCTAAAGTAACTTTGGTCGAGGTGACCCTCTGCGATATGCTTTTCACCAATGATGGAAGTTTAATGATTAATGTACTAACATTTAAGTGGTATCACTTTAAAACTAACTTTCATAGTTTCTTCTTCGCAATACAACCAATCAGTGATTTGAATAATCTATTTTTTGAGTTTTCTATTAGATATGAGGTTGGTTCCCATTTGTCACAAGTTCTTTATTATATTCAGTCTAGGGATTGCGGTGGCCAGCGAGTGATCTTGATTTTGTTGATCATTTATAATTGAACCAGTTTTTCTCTAGAAGCAATATCGCCCTGCAAAATAAACTTTTCTTCGCCAAACAGGTCTCCTCGAGGTTGCCTTGCCTCGGCGGCAATCTTCCTCTCGGTACGTTAAAGAATGATTTCGCGGCCTAAGTATACAAATAACTATTGTAGGACCTTAGTGCTCATTGCCGTACAATAAAAGTGGGTAAATGGACGCTGGCTAATAAAATCGACTATGCTTCCTGAATCGAGCTACATAACCTGATTTCAGTATTACATGTTGTTTGTCCAATCCCCGATTAAACAGTCAATTTCGTATATCCCTAACTTTTCCAAAGTTTCACTTTAACTTTAGGATTTCCTAACAAGTTTCGAATATTGTTATAAACTTTAGTTAAAAGATGAAACGGAATTTTGACATTTCTAGCTTTTTCTTCAGATTAGTTACTGTGTTAGATCGTGGAATTAGGCATATTTAGTCTTAAATTACGTTTTCTAATCATTGAAGTCATTCAGAAACCATATTTTGAATGGTCTGGTGTTCAATCCGGATTCAACACCAGTACCAAGTAGTGTTCCTACTGATTGTAGATTGTTGTTGGGGTCGTCTAGGCTCTTAAAAGCTCTCTTTACTTCAACCTGAAAAGATCTTTTGTGAGTACCCTACACATTATATTTCCCAAATACCTAAACTCTTGATGAGGTTCAGGATGTTCTTGGGGGCTGCCTTTCCTAGGTGTTGGGGCACCATTGTTCAAGGAATTTTCGCTTTTTGTCGCCCAGTGCATCACAATCGCATAATATATATTCTGCAGTTTCTTTGCCCATTTTTTGAGAGTATAAAAAAAGCAACATCCGGACAGGAGGCCTGTTATTGGCCTCAAGGCGCTTTTAGCCAGATCGAGAAGCCGTTTGGTGTTCGAAGGCGAATTGTTTATGAACCTTTTCGCTCGATACTGGCCTTGAATGTTAGTGGGTCTTCTTGTGTCCCTTTTCCCACTTACGAACCTCCTTCAGAATGTGTCGTTTTGCAAGTCCACAGAAAGGTACGGGTTCGTAAAGGGCAGCTTTCCCTACTTCTTTTGCAAGGTGATCAGCTGTTTCATTTCCTTCCATTCTGTCATGACCTTGCACCCACATTAAGATAACCTTATTGTCTTTTGGCAGTTGTTTTAGGGATTGTTTAAAGTCAAGGACAATGTTAGACGCAAAAGCGTAAGAGCGAAGAGCTTTTAGAACCGCTATCGGATCGTTTACAGGGTGATTACGAACATGTGCGAAAAACTTTAATCACATATAGCTGAGGTTATTCAACCCCTGAATCACATAATATTTTTTTAAATTCTGTACCTTTAGTGATGTATGGCGATTAAAAGGTTTTTTACATCAATTCACTAAAATGTAACTAACTTTTTTGTTTCCAGTCTAATTTTGATAAAATCCGTCGGTTTCGAAAGCTTACAGCCCAAGCTTAATTTCCAATCAACAATGCGGAGTTGAGTGTGAAAAGTGGACGAAATCTGACCCAAAAGCAAAGAAACTGGTTTTCAAGATAAACTTTAATTTATAAAATTTTAAATCAAATTTTTCAATGGACTGTTAGCTTTCTGAAACAAAAAAATTGATCAAATTCGGACAAGAAACCAAAAAAATGTTGTTTACATTTTAGTGAGACGGTGTAAAAAAAAACGTCGAAGCGCCATAATCCCGTAACGGAAAATATTTAGAATCACCTTGTATCAAGAGATCCAAAAAAAGCTGATCCTCAGCGGGTTGTGGAATGAAAAGTCACGTCTTTACTAGACTAAAGGAATGTTTATGATGTCAGATAAATTAGTTATCTTTTTTTGATACGAATCTGATAGATTGTTAAAATGATTTTTAATACATTTCAAAGAGCATTCATTATTGAATCTTAGTTTCGGAACGGCTTTCAAGTTGACGGAGAATGGACTTATTCGATTCCTCCTTGTTTAGTGGAATTCCGAGAGAGGTATTCCAATGAAATTATTACATACCGAAAATTTTACGCTTTGGTTAAGAATTTAGTCAGCAATTTTTTGAGAAACTGGAAGTGTTGGAAGGAAAGAAGGGTCTGGTAGGCCAAAGAAGGTAGTACCTGCTTTAATTGAAATTGTAAGTAAGACAACGAATTGACGAGGCTCCAAAAACACCAATTAGACATTTATGCCAGCAAGTTGACGATTTAAGTTACGGTACATGCCACAGAATATTGAGACAAGCTTTGCATCTGCATCCTTATCGATTTATTTCCGTTCAGGAGCTCTTAGAACAGGATTATCCAAAAAGAGTTCAGTTTTGTCGTTGGTTTTTGGATAATCTCAATGATGAGCAGTTAAATTTAACCTTTTTTACCGACGAAGCCTGGTCTTACCTTAATGGGTATGTTAATTCACAGAACTGCAGCAAGGTACAGGAACGAATTATTGCAACCTTTCTTAAATGAACTTCACGATGATGAGCTACGAGACGGTTTTCTGCAACAGGATGGCGCAACAGTTCATGCAGCTGCAGATACAATTAATTTTTTACGCGAATATTTTGGTGACCGAATCATTAGTAGGAATACTGCAACAGCCTGGCCCCCTCGCTCTTGTGATATTACTGTTTTGGACTTTTTTCTATGGCCCTATTTGAAAAACACAATTTTTAAAACTCCAGTTAATGATTTAAACGAACTGAAACTTAGAATTGAAGAAAACTGTCAAGAAATTAACAACTCACCTCAATTATTACAAAATGTTTATGAAGATATGAGAGGACGAGTTCAGAAATGTTTGGAGGAAGAAGGCAGACATTTTCAACATTTGTTGTGATCATTACGTTAGTTTAGGTTTATTCATTCCTTTTACTGTTGCTCAATAAAAGATTTCTGCTCCTAAAAATGACGTTTCATTATTATTTAATTCCAGCTAACACAACCTAACCTGAAATTGACATTATAAACATTCCTTTAGTCTAGAAAAGACATGACTTTTCATTCTACAGCCCGCTGGGATCAGCTTTTTTTGGATCTCTTGATATATATTTGTGTTTTCTGCAGGCCTATCTTTATGCACTCAGGTGCACATAGATTTACAGCGTGTATTTCAGCTTTTAAAATGATTTAGGTGTTTCCCAGACGTATAGACAGCCTACATCTAGGCCCAGTTACACCTACTCCAAACCCTTTATCCATTTTGGAGCCATCGGTATACCATACGTTAGCCCCATTTACTAATTGTGATAGTGTGGCTTTAGTCTCCATGCGGCCTTTTGTAACCGTTTCGAAGAGGCAGTCAAAGTAATATATTGTGTTAGGATTTTATCTATGGGTTTGTCCATCGATTCCAGGCGGATTACATTTACAGTTTTGAGATGCCTAACCAACTCTCCTGATTTAAAAGGTGTGGTCTGTTCCAGACCTGATGCATTCATTCTTGCTTCCTTCCTCGCGTATAGGTGCAACGGTAGGAGATCTATCATCGCCTCCATAGCAGCTGTGGTACAGGAGTACATCGCCCGTGTTACTCCGAGGCAAGCAAGTCTCTGTATTTTGATTGTATTTATTTGTCCAGTTTTGGCTGCCATATCAAAGCGGCATATGCGACCAAGGGTCTCAAGACCATTATATGTTCCTACTGAAGGCGACGGCTTGTTTTTGATATAAACATTAAGATTCTGTAAATGTTTTGGTGGCAAGGCTTCCCATAAGTGTTTTATAAATATTTTAGGCGGTTGTCGTAGGAAGTTTTAACAGAATTCGCACATACGCGTGGAATTCCCGAAAATCCATTTGGGATGAATTACCTGTGAAGCAAATTCCTAACATTTACTCCGTGACGGCTCTCTCGTGGAAACGAGACGGTTCTAAAGTAGCTTGTGGTACACTTTGCGGAGCTGTTTACATCTTTGAGTCAGGTATAAGTCGCTGTTATTAATTAACGTTATTTGTTCTTAATTTGATCTGAATTGCAGTTCTAAAAAGAACCGTTTGGAAAGACAAATTTGAAGTGACATACGTGGGACCAAATCAAGTATTAATTAAGCCTTTAAATTCGGAAGACCAGGCAATTGTTCTACGTTCACAACATGGGCGAGAAATCGAGGACGTTAAAATTATGGGAAAAGATCAATACGTTGTCGCACGAACAAACGAATCGTTACTTGTCGGTGACTTGGAAAAGCACGCTTTGAGCGAGGTTAGTGAGGGTTTTTTCATTATTTGATTTCTATAATCTAAACATCATCAACATTATCGTGATCTTCATTCATATCGCTTCCGCAATGTGAAGGTGCTGTGAGGAAAAGCTAAGCTTCTGTATGCTGTCGTACAATCGGGCTCTATTCTGTGGGTTACCGTGTTGGTGCGTAACCATGCTTGACTTGCCTGGTGTATGGTGTATGTATATGAGTGTAGAGCCATTAGCGACCACACAAAGAATTATTACATCCAAAGTTTGGCTCTCCGAGGGCAACATCTCACTGGGATGTCATGGCGGCGCCACTAACAGCGTCGCTATGGCTACCCTTGGGATCTGCGGAATTCCCGGAACATTTCGTTTCTTCCAAAAATATCGACAATTTCTTCCCAACATTTGTTCTTCAAATTGCTGTTAGAATATTCCACAGAGGAACTATTCCAAGCCGATGATCTATTTTGAGTTTCTATAATGAATTTTTCAGGGTCAAAAGTATTTAAAAAACGGAGCGAAAATTATAAATGCACAGAAGGACGTCAAATTGGCGATGATGCTAGCGGCCGAGTGAGAGAGCGCTGCTTATTCGTCATTGAATACTGTGCATGTTGTTAGAAGCGTCGTCAATGGGCAGGCGTCGCCAAATGTAGCGTTGCGCAGCGTTTAGACTGGCAATTCTTCCAAATTGGGCACGTCGCTTAGCCGCCTCCACATTAGATACTATTTTATACATTATGTTTGGCGACGTTGCCGTGGCGTCCCGGTGGGATAGGAACCCTTACCACTGAACCATGCCAGCTCTATTATTTAAAATTTAAACCTAAAGAAACTAAATACGAAATTGGCGAACATATCGAGCTGGGCTTTCCCTACTGTTATGCATACAATACCAGCTAAAAGTATATCATCTTTTGGTTATTTGAGCGTAACTTTTGCGCAGCCTTAATGGGAAAACATTTTATTGTACATATATACCTAGCAGCAGGTACATCTTACAGGAAATAATAAATTATCATTTTTAAAGTCGCTTATTGATTTTACCAAAACGTTATCTTAGCAACCCTTTGTTTTGTTTGGTTTGTCATATGTTCACTGTTTTGGCAACTACGTATTGTTGTTTAGTGCTTATTAAAATGATTAAGACCCGCGGTGGTCGTGATTTAAACGAACGGCAGCAAAACGCCATTATAGATGGCTGCAAGCAGTGATGGATTCTCAGAGAACTAGCTGAGCAGTTCGGCATCTCAATTCGACGGTACAAAATTCCATCCATCCATCCAACGTTGGAAGGGAAGTTATCTTAAAAATAGTAGAAGCGGTTGACCGCGTTGCACGACTCGTATTATTGATAGAAACATTCTTTGCACTTGTCGCAGCAATCCAGGTCTTACGTCACCGGACATTGCCAGGTATACAGGGTGTCCCAGACTTCACTCCCCAGGCTTGTAACTTCGTTATTGTTAACAATACATAAAATAAAGTATATATATATTCTTAAATGGGAGGAAATTCTCTATACGATAGGAAAAAGCAATTTACAAAAAGTGCGTTAGTGTAATGACAGCTATATTCAACTTTTTTTTTTCAAATAGCACAGTATACTTTTTTTTTAATATTCAGATAGTACCTTTTATTCCCTTTACAGCCATATAAATTAATATGGGCCTTACATGGGAAAATTTTCGAAAAAAACTTGACCTAAAGTTTGCCATGCAAAAAATTGAGGTTTATAGTGTTTATCTAGTAGGCGATGAAATCAACTGCTTTCTACAAACAAAAATGTGTTTTTATTCGAATAGCAATTAATTAACTAATAATTACAAAACTAATGAGCAATAATTACAAATTATTATAAAAATTGTTCAAAATTGCTTTCATTATTATTAGAGCATATCTCTAGACGATGCAGAAAATGTTTGTTTGTCGCTTCTAATAAAGTGTGCATGGAAATGTTTGCACACTCCTCTCTTATTCTGCCTTTTAGGTCATCCACATTTATGACTGCTACCTTATAAACACGTTCCTTCAAGTAACCCCACAGAAAATAGTCCAACGGCGTGAGGTCGGGAGAGCGAGCTGGCCATTCCACCGGGCCATGTGTTCCCATCCATCGTTGAGGAAAATTAGCGTCCAAATAATTTCGTACGATCGCACTGTTGTGTGCTGGAGCACCATCTTGTTGGTAGAACATATTTTGTCTTATATGAAGAGGTACATTTTCCATAAGTTCTGGCAATATCTCTTCTAGAAAATGTAAATAGCGATTGCCAGTTAGTGTCCCATCGTAAAAATGTGGCCCTATTAAACGCCCATCAAGAATTCCACACCAAACATTTATTGAAAAAACGCATTGATTATTCGTTTCTCTCAGCCAGTGTGGCTGTTCTGTGGACCAGTATCTGCAATTTTGTGTTGAAACCAATCCATTGTTATGGAATCTACTTTCGTCAGACCACATTATTTGTCTCAAAAAATCAGGTTGGTGATCATACTGCACTAGAACCCATGCAATAAATCCAAGTCTCCTCTCTGAATCTCCGGGGTGAATCTTATGTATGCGCTTAAATTTGTATGCTTTATAATGATTTCGTTTTAAAATGCGTTGCACTGACGATTTTGCAATATCACACTCTGCGGCTATTTCTCTTAAGGAAGATGTAGGATTGACCTCCGTATAAGCAAGAACAGCTACCGTGTGTCCTTCATCAGTAGCATGTCTGTTCCTAGGAAGCGGTATACTGTTATTTATTACAAAAGATCCATGCTCCCTAAGATTGTTTTCCAAATTTTTAAATGTTTTATGATCAGGATGTCTTCTCTCAGGATATTGCTCGGAATACCTTCTAGCTGCCTCCCTCCAATTACTTCCACACAAACCATACACTAACATCATATCGCACTTTTCGGAATTCGAATAATTCATATTCTATCAAAATACAGGGAATAATAATAACTTCAATGAATTTAACAACATAAAGTGACAGAATTTTGTTTAGAAAACAATTGAAAATCAGCATGCTATTCGTCCGAATAGCACATGTACCTACTTACTTGATATTTTCTTTGTTGATAAAATATTTAATAGCTTTTATCTCGATAATTTTATAAGTGCCATTGTTAAATAATTTGATTTGAACTGAATATAACTTCAAGTGAAAATTTATTCAAAGGTGCGTTTTTTTTAATACATGCCTTTTATAAATGTGGATACACTAAAAATAAACCTTTGTATTTATTAGATGTAGTTGATAGCATACATTTAATTGCTATTCGAATAAAAACACATTTTTGTTTGTAGAAAGCTGTTGATTTCATCGCCTACTAGATAAACACTATAAACCTCAATTTTTTGCATGGCAAACTTTAGGTCAAGTTTTTTTCGAAAATTTTCCCATGTAAGGCCCATATTAATTTATATGGATGTAAAGGGAATAAAAGGTACTATCTGAATATTAAAAAAAAAGTATACTGTGCTATTTGAAAAAAAAAAGTTGAATATAGCTGTCATTACACTAACGCACTTTTTGTAAATTGCTTTTTCCTATCGAATAGAGAATTTCCTCCCTTTTAAGAATATATATACTTTATTTTATGTATTGTTAACAATAACGAAGTTACAAGCCTGGGGAGTGAAGTCTGGGACACCCTGTATATATATCTATATATATAATTTGGTTGGCATCAACACATCCATTAGTGTTTTACATGTTTACAAACAGGTAGGGTTGCATCATGGCAAATTTTAAACTTCAAAGGCAACAACAGTCATTAGCTATCGCAAATCACGATGGTTGCTCATTGGCAAAACAGTATCGTAAACATAGTGTTTTACTAGGGAGCGGTTGTAAAAGAGGGTTGATCGTGGGACGATCCAACTGTGGCAAGACAAACGTAATGATTAGCTTGTTAGAACACCCCAACGGCTTACGCTTTGAGAATATATATTTATATTCCAAATCCCTGGATCAACCTAAATATCATTATCTAAGAAAATTACTACGTCCTATAAGAGAAATTGGATTTCACGAATACA
>JABXWE010001945.1:0-20604 GCA_014611495.1 Limonius californicus
AGTACAAGTAAAAAGTATTCAAGTACTGAGTACGAGTACTCTGCACCAAATGTACTCGAGTACTGAGTACAAGTACTCATGGTATGTACTTAAATACATTTTACTGAGTACAAAGTACAAGTACATGTGATGAAATTAAAAAAAAACAGGAATAATCTTTCGAAATTCGCGGGTTACGCATACATATGCATATTTCAAAAAATGAAAATTGAAGAACATTTTGTCAAATTGATTGAAAAATATCATTACTACACGTAGATTTCAATGCAAGTTTGATCTATTCTATTTTCAGCTTTTTTTCACTTTATTTTTGTCCAAATAGTATTCATAGGCACAAAATCAAGCTAAATATACCACTTTTTATTAGATTTTATTCAGTTACAAAATGTAGGTCTCAATATTCCTTTTTCCAAAAATAATACAACTTATTTTAAAAATACATACTTATACCCTATATTATATCAGCTTTTACAATTACTGATTTTTAAGGACATAGGCCATAAAATTAAGAAAAATATCCATACAAATATCCATAATGATATTGTTAATAAGAAGCTGTTTATTAACATTCATTAATTTTAAAGATTTATTTTGTTGGCTTTAAAATAACTAACTTTTCAAAATTTTCATCAGTTAGGGAGTGTCGACGTGGTGTGTTTACCATTGTTGCGAATGAAAGTAAGCGTTCCACTGGAGCAGACCATGGTAAACACGTATTATATCGCTTGAACAGTTTTTTCATATTTGCATATTCTTCGAGAACTGTTATGTTCGTCCTCCTGTCATCCAAATAGTGAAGAAGTTCCAGTTCAATTTTTGATATTTTTAATGAAGAAATTGGGTTTGTGTTTTATTTTGGTATATATTATTCTGGTTCTGGTTGTTACTAGTCCCTGGTACTGACATCGCACATTGATTATGTTTATCAAAATCAAAATAGTCATCAAAATCGTCATTGTTTATTTCACTGTCCCCAGAGTCTCCCGTGCGTGGTGGTAGCTCAGTTGGTAGAGCGCTCGCTTTCTGAATAAAACGTCGATACCGGCTTGGATTCGAAACCTAAGCAGAACTATGCAGATTTATAGAAATCTTGTCTGCAACCCACCATACACAATTTCCCAATCCGGCTTGCAACCGTGGGATCTTAATGCTACAAACCTTCTCTGGAATTTCTGTCGTTCGGATTCGACGTTAAACTCAGGTCCCCCGTGTTTCTACCTTAGCGCTGAGGAGAAACACATGGCAGAGAACAGGCCGATGCTCAGCAGTGGGACGGAAAGGCTGTTGATGATGATGAGAGTCTCCCGTGCCCGAATCATCAAGCTCCAAATCCAGCATTTGGTTCCCAGATAAAATAATTATTTGTTTCATGGAATAAATTGTCGTTGAATTGGTGTCACCGTATAGATTCTTTAAGGGATTGAACCAATGAAGCTTAAATTTAGGAACCGCTACAGCAGCTATTATCGCTTCTTCCGATTCTAAATGGAAAAAAATGGAAACCCGTTCTTGTAGGCCCTTTACACAAGGATCTAAAATTAAATGTGCAGAAAGTTTCTAGAGTCTTGAAGTTCAGTCTTCAGTTTTTGCCATTTCACCAACAGAGAAATCAGGATTGGAAGTAAGAAGCCACAGTAGGTAATCTTTTCACCTTGGTCTCATTATTCGACAATAATCTTTCAACAACTGTGACTCAGTTTCCTAATTCGGAAGACCCAGTCTGAGATTAAGAGAAATCAATTTAGGTTTTGTGTTTCACTCAAAATTTTAGAAATAGAGTCGAAATACGAGTTCCATCGTGTTATACGTGGAGAAGTTAAAGTATGACCCAAAATTTCTACTATAATTTCTGAAGTCCCTGGTCTACCCGCCTTTACCCACAGCTGACGACATTTGTTTATAGCAGTCGTATATTTACTGCGCACTGCTACATTTGAAAAAATAGCTTTAGTACAGTCAGATGTTGCAATTAAATTTAAGGTATGACTGGCACAACGAAAACTTGATCAAAGATTCTGTTTCTAAGGATTCAATGTCTAGAATATTTAAAAAATCATTATCGTCAACATCAAAACTATCAGATTCTTCTTCATCGCTTTCATTAAGTGATAAGGTTTCTCCCAATTCGGAACTGGCTCGAGTACCTACAGCCTTCTTCAAGCGTATATTTTTTGAAAGCCTTTACAAAGTTGCTTCCGTTGTCTGAAATGGCTGCAATGGTCTTTATTCCATATTTGTCAAATATACAGTCTAACATTTCTGCTATGTTTTTAAAATTATGGGTCCCACGAAATCTTTGACATGCAAGGGCAATAGACACACGTTGAAAATCGTCATTTAACCAATGTAGGGTCACTCCTATAAAGCTTCGTCGTTTGGATGACCATGTGTCAATAGTTGAACAAACATAATTTTGTTTGCTAATTTGAAGTTTCAGGTTTTCCTGGTGAGCTTTAAATATTTTGTGAATAGTATTCATTGCGGATTTACGACCCATTACTTTAAGATCAAATCCATCAAATATGGCTTTAAAACTGGAACGGTCAATAATAGACACAGCAGAAACAGTATTTATATCGAACCCAAGTATCCTCTTATTAAACTGACTTTGCGTTATACTAGTTTTACATTTTGCCGATGATAATTTTGTTTGTCGTAATGTGTTTATATTGGAGGTGATGAGGAGTTTTGTAAAGACTGCACTTGCGAGTCTTGAGACTGCTTTTGTTTTTCCTTCTGCTTTTCTTCTTTGTACTTGGTGTATGCAGCAAACTCAGCTAAATGAAGCAAGTCTCGACATGCAAACGTGCATAAAATGTAATTTCTACAATTCTGCATAATAGAAATGTTCTTGAGCACAACTAAAAGTACTCGAGTACAATAATGTACTTTGAGTACAGTCTTGAGTACGAGTACAAGTTCATTAACAAAAAAGTATTCGTGGACTGAGTACCGAGTACCCTAAAAGTACTTGAGTACAGGCCATCGAGTACTTGTACTCGAATACCGCACAGCACTGCTTGTCACCATGCATGTTTTGTTATTGTTGTTATGAATTGTTTACGTTCCAGAACGTAAAAGTATTTCGCGTCCAGTTACGCAAATGTTCTACTTCGCCCACTGAAAACAGAATAAAAATGTCAACATTTTTTTACCGATCGTAGAAAATAGTTATTTGTGTACCTAGTGCGCGAAATGCCTGTTTAGCGCACGAGATTGAAGGTTTGTTTGACGAGGCGCCAGCCGAGTCGAACAATCAATCTAGGGCGCTAAACACATTTCGCGCACGAGGAGCACACACTATTTTTTCTACAACTCAATCATATTATTAAACTTAAGAAAATTTTATTAATTTTGATGTCATGAAAAAAAGTGTTTAGCGCACATGTGCGAGAAGGACTTTCACGCACGTCGCCAATGGCAACATAACAAAATAAACGTCGTAAAAAAAAGACGCACTTTTCACACAGAAATCAATACGTAAAAGTCAACTTTTTTTGACAGTTGTAGAAAAATAATATTTTATAATTTATATAACAAGGGACTTGCTCATTTCTTAAAATAAATATAACAAACCTTATGTCATTGAAAGGAGGAAAAAAATAAAAATTTGATATGTCCGGTTAAAGCATAAAAATATCTACAACTTTCTCATTTACACTATTTCTCTAACTTCAATAATAAGAGCCGTGATGATCAATCAAACTCAGCGGTGGACATTGTGACCAGAGTGGACGTTACGGCCAGCATCGGTGTGCTATGCATTTAATATGCGTCGGTGGACGTTGTGACCGGAGTGGACGTTAAGACCAAATATCGTGGTGGACGTTGTGACCAAGGTGGACGTAATGACCAAAATTTAAAGTGGGCATTGTGACCAGAGTGGACGTTGCGACCAATATCAGCGGTGGACGTAGTGGCCATGGTGGACGTTAAGACCAAAATTTAAAGTGGGCGTTGTGACCAGAGTGGACGTTATGACCAGCGTCGGTTGGCTATGCAGTTAATATGCGTCGGTGGACGTTGTGACCGGAGTGGACGTTAAGACCAAATATCGCGGTGGACGTTGTGACCAAGGTGGACGTAATGACCAAAATTTAAAGTGGGCGTTGTGATCAGAGTGGACGTTGCGACCAATATTAGCGGTGGACGTAGTGACCATGGTGGACGTTAAGACCAAAATTTAAAGTGGGCGTTGTGACCAATATGGAGGCCAGAACTACCGGTGGACGTTGTGACCAGTGGACGTTGTGTCCAGGTCCCCTGTTGGTGAGTTGTGCCCAGAAAAGTTGAAACTTTTCAAAATGATCAGTCTTTCCCGTAATACTGTTGCTCGTCGAATTGACGATATTGGAAACAATATTCTCCACCAGATTACTGGTAAAGCACAGCGTTTCACTCGGTATTCGCTCGCCATGGATGAATCAACTGATGTTAGTGACACCTCACAACTTTTAGTTTTTGTTCGAGGAGTTGACGACGAACTTAATGTCACACAAGAATTAGCCTCCGTTAATAGCATGCATAGCACTACAACTGGAGAAGATATCTTCAAAGAACTACAAAAAACGTTGACAAAGTATAACTTGGACTGGAATCGACTCCAAGGTGTGACAATTGATGGAGGAAGAAACATGTCTGGTGCAAACATCGGTGTGGTTGGGCAAATTAGAAAAGCTTGTGAAGGTGCAGGAGCATCAGTACCAATTTTTCTGCACTGTATTATCCACCAACAAGCACTATGTGTAAAACATGTCGATATGAGCTGCGTTTTGAAACCAGTTGTTTCTGTCGTAAATTTTATTCGATCACATGCACTCAATCATCGCCAGTTTCGATCTTTTCTCGAACAAATGGAATCCGAGTTCGTTGATTTGTCGTACTATACTGCAGTTTGATGGCTTAGTTGTGGAAAAGTGCTATTCCAGTTCTTTAAGCTTAGAAATGAAATTAATTTATTTCTTGCGGAGAAAAATCACCCTGAACCACTTTTATCGGATGCTGAGTGGCTCTGGAAGTTGGCTTTTTTTGCAGATGTTGTGACACACGTGAATAACTTGAACTTAAAGCTCCAAGGTAAAAACAACTTAATTTGTGATTTATTCGCGCAAATCAAAGCATTCAGAGCAAAGCTGATATTGCTCGAAAGTCAGATGAATGAATGTAATTTTACCCATTTCCCGTGCTGTGAAGAATTGAATACAGAAACTGAAGAACAATTTCCAACCAGATTTGCAGTAAAAGTCATCGCGGATTTAAAACAAGAATTTCAAAAGCGATTTTCTGACCTTGACATGAATTCAAAGGAAATTCGGCTGTTTCAAAATCCATTTGACTGCAACGTTGCCGACGTTTCAAGTCAGTTTCAAATGGAAATTATTGATTTTCAAGCTAACGATCAAATCAAGGATAAATACAAGGAAGGAAACTTGGTCGATTTTTACAAATTTTTGGATGCAAAAGAGTTTCCAAATTTAAAGAAATTTGCTTGTAAATTTATTTCTATGTTTGGGACTACCTATATGTGCGAACAAACTTTTTCCAGGATGAAGTATCTGAAATCAAAGTACAGGGCAAATTTATCGGATGATCATTTGCAATCATTGCTTATAATTGGTGTTTCAGATTTTAACCCCAACTTTAAAGAAATTCTTCAGCAAAAAACACAGTTCCATCATTCCCATTAAAAGTTGCATGAAATAATTTTCTAAATATGTATAATTTAGCTATATTTGTTTAGTATCGGTGTGTCTGTAATTAACTGTAAAATATAAAATTCAATGCTGCCTTAGTCATAATGAGATTTTTTAATTCGCGTATTCATGTGGCCCGCCTCAAATGAATTTAAATACCAATCTGGCCCGTGCGGCAAAAAGTTTGGACACCCCTGCACTAGAAGAAGGTGTAGCTATTTGAAGGAGAAGAGAACAATCCAAAACAAGGTGGCTGCTAGCAGTGACTAAGAACCTAGAACAACTTGGCGTACAAAATTGGAAGCAGAAGGCTACACAAATCATGAACCATTAAAACCTGAAGCACTGATTTATATATTAGTCACACAAGATTGCAAATATCTTGAAATTAGTTTATTTGAAGACTCATGTTTTCTGTGCGACTTATTTCGAATTATACTACTATAAGGTCTAACAAAATGTATTACACATTTTATTTCTATAATAAGAGAAAACCGAATCTACTTTTTAACACGGCAGCATTTTAAAATGAAAGAGTAGGCTTTAGAAATTGTGTTCTATACTTTGACAGTGCGCAATATTGGAACGTTGGTCAACAGAACACCGCATAATTTGCGTTGAAAAATGTATCCAATTTAACTCAGTCGTTGTAGTTTGAAGGTGTTTTCGCCGCCAGTTTAGACTCTTTAAAAAGTACACCATGTATGTGAATAGGTCCAGAAATTTGCAAGAGCTAAAAATAACATAGCAAACGAAATAAATGCTATTCAACGGGACGTCCTTCAAGCTGTTATGCAAAATTATGTTGGGCGTTTAGGAGAATCTATTGCGAAGAATGGCAGTCACTTGCAAAACCCAATATTCAGAATTTACAGAAAAACTCCAATCTTTCTAGTTTAAAAATTGTTATGTGGTTTAAGTTAATACATTTTTATAAGCTGTTTAAAATGGGTAGTACATTTTGCTGGACCTTGTATGTGTCCTTAAAATATTTTACACGTTTTTAGCCCCCTGTATATCTTAGAACTGTTTTATTTTTCAAAGAAGACTAAAGGACTCACAGTAGCAGGTACACAAGATTCTGTGTGAATAAATGTTTAGATACAAGGTGGATAAAAATTATCGTGATATTTTGATAGGGATTTTCTTAAAATCCTAAACACTTCATGATTCTGAGAAAACACTAGTAGCAGTTGAGATAATTGTGAAAGTTGTCAAACAATGTAGTATTGGGTAACATAAGGGTACGCGTTTATTTTAACAAAAATAATACAAACCATAACCATAAATAATTGTGAAAATATTTTGCCGCCGTAATAGTTTCTGAAAAAGAGGTAAAAGGAATAGCACTGTAGCAAAATTGTCAGTATTTATTCATGTAGTTGGTACAGTACTTGTGTTAAATTACAAAATTCTGCAGATGTTATTGTTCTTCTGAATTGCATGTAAAGAAGCAACTTCTGCTACTAGCCTAGATTTTATAAGCCGCGTCAATTCTTCCCCACTTCATTATGTTAACGAGTGCGCCTGCTAGGTAATGTTTCATATATCTTTTAGGAAATGTGATCAAACAAAAATATTGCTAAAGGTTGTTTTCATTTGCATCGTGCTTAATTTTTGAGATATTTTCATACTTTTAATAGTTTCTTTCATTTCTTCTAATTGACGTTTTTTTTTGTGGTTCATTTGCTTCAGCTAGTCTTTTAAATTTGGTTTTAAAAGATTTATTTTTTTCTTGTTCAGTTAAATTTACTTGTGTAGGTACTTTTACCAACTGTACAATAATACAAAGTGAAAAAGAAAAGACCAGCATTTATTTGATAATATTGTTAATAATTATACTCGCATACTTGCACAAACACATTCAAGTTGAGGGCAAAGAAGTACTACTACAGAATATAGGCAATGTTTGTGAGGGAAGCATTGGGTAATTAGGAGAGATTGAGGATTCAGTCTAAAATATACTTACTATAAAGACAATTAAATTAGATATTTATTAAAAAGTGTGCCAAACTGACTGTAGGTATAGCAATACGCTTCAGCAAACTTCATCTACATAGAAAAGGTGCTTCTAAAACAATTTTCTTTGAAATGCAAACTACAAAGAAGTGCTCTCTCAGATAGTTTCACTGGCTGATCTGCATTGAAACATCTGGCACTACTAATACAAAGAGTGTACTTTATTTCAAAGTTTCATACCATTCCACAAACGTAAATTTTCTAATCATTTCTCCCTCAAAACATGATCAGACGGAAATTCGTGAAAATTCCTTAAAAGATTCATACTTCGGCACGATGCAATACATTTACTGTAAATACGGTTAGTACAAGATATTTTAAGTAAAAATAACTTATTTTTTAAGAGAATCGCGACAATATCCAAATGTATTTAATAAAATGCAAGAAATAAATGAAGGAAATACAATTCCAATGCAATGAAACATTGGAAAACATCTAACAAACACGCATTAGTAAGAAAAGTCGTAAAAAAAATCAGAATGAAATAGAAATTACCTATATGAACTCATTAATGCCACTGTGCTGAAGCTATTAGAATTAAAATTGTCGAGCTACAGCGTTCTTTATTATTCAGGCTCATTTGAACGAGTTCAGTGGAGCTATGTGGGAGTCATTTAAAGCTCAATAATGCTCAGGCCAGAAAAGAGATAAATCAACCAGGTGGTGCTATAAACAAACCAAACCGGGATGGTTGTAGATGGTCGGTCTCACTGCAACTGCCATTGGTAAATGGTAAATGCATTAAATATTGTCTTAATAATGTACAAATAACAAGGTGATGTTTTCAAAAATAAAAAAGTTAGAAAAAGAACCTCGAATATTACACATTACACATGAATGTTGATAATCCAATTTTCTAATAGACATTTTATCAATTGTATTTCACAAAATTGACATTTGAAATGCTATTTTCTATCTCTTACAATAGGAGACCTCCGTGTAAAGAAAGTTATCGGAAACCCTGTACATTTGGTAAATTATTAAACTTCAAAATGTATATTTTGTATGGTGTACAGTACACTGATAATTATAACTAAAAAACAATTCTTTTTTAGAAGCATTTACTAAATGAATAGAATAATTTCCTATACATCTAGTAAAACAAATAAAGGTTCCGATGGGAATTGAACTGTGACTACAAATAATACATTAATTTAATTTCATTATTCAATCTTTTACAGTCAATAACAGTCTAGAGAGTTAAAATTAACCGAGTTCTATTTATTAAATCCAACACTCAGCAATCACAATAACTGAATAGTCGAGTATCAATCAGTTTTAGCTTTAATCTTATAAGTAAACTAAACAAGATTTGTACTTCCTTTTAGCTCTCTTTAGCCTATTCTGTGTGTCAGGATCCCCAATTTGTACTTGCCTATTTTAAAAAGAAAAGAACCGGCTGGTATATTCATAATTTCTGTATGTTTGCATAACTTCAGAAACACAGGTTTTTCAAAATGCCCGAACACTCTTATACTTTGCAGCATATACAGGGCATCACGTGGCATTCGATCATCACTTAAAAGATCTTCCTCTAAATACTCAGCTGGCGGTTCAAGCACCTAAATACAACAATTCTCTTAATGTCTACGCTGACAATGAGTTTAACGTCCAACCTTAAGCTGTTCAGATTCATTCTCTTTTCGAAGCTGTAACAATCTACGGGCAAATCTCATTACCATTTTGCGTTTTCTACCCTGACCAGAACTGCGAACTTGGCCAGATATTGACTTGACTTTTCGCAACATTTTCCTGCCATAAAATAAGGCCTTGTCCCGTTTCCGGAAACGGGTGGTAGGTGTTGCACTTGATTCGTGTGCCAAAATAGCTGCAAAAGGCGTTAAATTGACTGCTGCACATATAGGTGGAAGTGTTTGTAGAATACCTTGAACATGCCATCTTCTTACGAAAATTGTAGTAAGAGTTAAAAGAAACAAGAAGCCACCCAGAAGAATCAGATAAAACGGCTGTAAGAAATGTGTTGGAGTGTCATCAAGCTAAAGATCAAAACATTTCCATAACGTTATATAACCAGAAATAAATTAACGTTCAAAAATAAATTGTTATTATGTTATAAATCACCTTGAAATTTAAGTGTTTTTTTTAACTTACCTCATGTGAGCGGAGTAGATTTGAATGTATGTTTCCTATCCATGTTGATTTTAAAAGGTTTCCAAATTCAGAATTTATATTATTTATTAAATTCACTACTTCCATTGTTCACAACATTGAAAACAATTCATCATCTTTCATGCAAATTCTGACGTTTCACAGTATAATACCATGTGATCAATACAGCACAGGGTTGCCGTAATGGATGTTCCGCGGTTGCCAACTCGTACAGTCATAATTTAAAAATGTGTTTAAACTTCAGTGGTGCCTAAACACCCTAACGGCAGGTCTTTCAATGTACCGATAAAGTTCTAGAGAAGCTATCGGCCACAATTATTCGCCTTGTTATGGTATTTTCAGTCTTTCAATCATCCGATAGTCTACGTCAGAAGCTCCTTGGTTTGCTTATTCCATAGGATAAACTTATCGGGTAGTACAGAATCAGGGAATTGTAACAGATATTTAAAGCAAATGCAATTTACTTTATTATTGCAAAAATCTTATTTAATTAATAATATTTGATAATTACAAATAAATTAGAATGCCTGGAACTTTATGTGCAATATCCGGATGTAGTAATATTACAATTAATAACCATACAACTTCTTTCTTTAGATTCCCATTAGATAAAGAATTGTAAGTACGCATTTGATTTTGAAATACATATTATATGTTTTAATAATTATTAACAAATTCTTGTAGAATATTTAATGTAGATGCAGGCAGTGGGTGGTAAAATGTAAAAATATACAGCTCGATACCGTTTTCCAACTTAAAGGGGTTGAATTCTTAACAAACAATTTTAGAATTCGTTCAGACCACTTTTCCAACAACAATTTTAGAAATCACAAAGTTAATAGTCAAGGGTAAGAAATACACCGTGAGAGCAATAGAAACCCAAGTCGAAGATACCCACGGTGTTAATTTTAAATTTCTATTAAACAATTAAATTAAAAATGTAACAATAGTATTTTATTTACTGTGTAAAATGTACGACAACTAAAACAGCATTTATAATGTTAACATCTTTATAATTCTAAATTAGTCTAAGACAAGACTTTAAAATTCCAATGGTGTCTTTGACTTGGGTTTTTATTGCTCTCACCGTATTATTTCTATTAATAAAAATACCTACTTCCAATTATTTTTTTAGTTTAATAAGAGGCAGTCTGCTTAGTGAAAACCTATCCACCTTGCAATTATCGAAAAGCAGTTCCGGGAAATGAAAACTATTCGAAACTGACTATCGTGGGAGCAAATACCTCTGAAACAGTTCCTTTCTCCCCAAAACGACCTAAGTTTGTTAAATATTGGAAACCTGCAAGACAAGTGTTGGCGCCTAGCGGAGGAATTAGCAACTGAAGAAGACGTGAACAACATAAATCAGCTGTACATAATACCGTTTAAATAACATAGTGGATATAAAGTTGTACATCATTTCTGATATTAATTTTCTTTAATGAGATATTTATTTAATAATAATTATGGAACGTAAATCGAGGTGTATTTGTTCAGTACTTCAGTGCCAAAGTTACGCCAGGAAAGGTATTAGTTTGCATAAATTCCCCAAAGATTTGAAGCTGTCCAAACAATGGGCTTATATACTACGAATTGGTAAACCAATTTCAAAGTATATGTTAGTGTGTTCACTCCATTTCAAAGAAGAAGATTTCCATCTAAGTATGTATATGACTAGTAAATAATAGTATTGATATTCCTATTGTATTTTAAATAATGATTATTGCAAAAATGATATTTGGGTTACCTATACCATAGCCTTCAGTCATTTGCTCATTCATGTTTTGTTTTAGCTACACCATTGAAATCTAAAAAAGTATTGAAGAAAAATTATGACGCCTGAAAACAATTTCCTAAGGAAATTCCTGTAAATTAGATAAGTAATACGTTGGTTAATGTCAGCCTCCCGGAACCTCAATCGAAGATGGGCGGTTCTCAACTAATGTCGAATAAATAATGTAATTAACTCCTCGTCAATCACCTGGAAAGGGCGCCACCAGCTTGTATAAAATACGCTAACATTAACTCAGATGTAGGTTGGGTAAGCCGGACCCCAAGTTCTCCACTTCCCTAATTAGTCGCTACAAATTTACAAAGATAGGGTAGCAATAAATAATAAGACCAATTGCAACAACGATATCTTTAATGAGCAAAAAAACCAATTAAATTAATCCCCAGGTAACCTTTACAAATATTAGGTCAATATGTTCTTGAATCCTGTATGAGTACACACCAACTCGCTCAAGTCACTTAATATAGCATTTAAAAATTGAAGTAATCGAGCAATGTAAGAATACTGCGTTTCGCAAATAAAAATACAACGTTTGTGAAGCAAATAAACACCCTGTTACCAAAAACCTGCGCACGGAAACAACAAGACAAATTAACAAGACCAACACACTTTCTGGTAACAAATTTGGAAACACCGAAATATTCTACCCACGGGTAACTCACTGCACGTATCGGTGTTTTCACCACGGCTCTCTCAGTCTGCGACACGGGGTGGGTGAAAATGATCTTCAAACTAACAATCTTTAAAGGGCGCCAGGATTCTACTTCACCAGTCGTCGTGCAGCGATAAATCAGACCTACCTTACCGAATCCACATAAGGGTAAACTCTTACCTCGCAGAACGAACGTCAACGGTTCCAACAAAAACATAAACAAGGAAACAAGACACAATAAAACGCAACAAATTACGTAATAAACTGAAAATAATTATATTGTCACTAAATTGCAAACAACCTGTATATAAATCGACCACAAATTGTATATAATATAATATAAGTCCAATGTAATTTATACACCCTGTAAATAGGTACAATAAACATAAATATAAAAGAGATGACCAATGCAGTGGTACACCCTGTATATAATTGTATTAAATAAACGCAACAGAATCACACTTGGGTGAAGCCCAAGTAGTAACATTAAACGAAACTTACAAAATTTAAAATAAAATAAGATTTTGGGAGGCAAACCAAGGAACCTAAATACGTTCCTTACATATGACGTGAGAAAGCAAGGAGGAACAGTTCAGCGGATAAAACCCCTAAATGACTGATCTGAATCTCAACACAGATCTAAAGGCAAAGATAATAACTACCAAACTGTAAAATTACCGTAATCCGAACGCTGGGGAAAATTATCCAAGGCCTTGTACAATCACGTTCAGATGTAATGTCGCAAAATCCTACAGAGTATGCAACTAATATTGCAACATTCTAGCAAGTTAAGATCTACGTTCCTAGTCACCTCAAGGCATGTTATAAATACCCTCCGCAGGTAAACGAACCCTTTTACATTATCTAAAGCCTTTACAATGGGAAATATTATTTGAACAATTTTACAATGCGGTAGGTGTACGAATAATCGTTCCAATCATTCCAACAGCAACTTATCTGCTTTTATTTACTTAACGTCTATAATTTTATAAAACAATATTGAAGTAAAGATGTCTAGCATTTTAATAAAATTAAAATAATTGTAAAATATAGAACAATTTGACAAGTTTCAGAAATTCTAAAAAGTTAACAGAACAAGTAGATCCAGGTAACTTCTCACCATTTCCACTTTCCAAAATTTGAAATTAATGCTATTTTAATGCAGTTATATCTGTTGATAAAAGCTTTTTTTCCAGCATGCTGTATAAAATATCAAACAATAGAATATAACAGTAAACAGATAAAAAAAAAACTTTATAAACATTAGTTTGAAATATATCTGGCGCCGCCGATTACGTCGATCTAAACGGCGGCAGCGCAGTGCCGCGTAGGGTTGTTTACGCCGATATTAATCGGCGGCGGCGTCGGTGCTTGAAAATATGTCGGTGGCGGCTGATCAACCTGACGGCGGCGCACATGGTTAATGTGATCACAAATCACAAATTATAAAATAATCACTATGAGATATTTTGTTTCAAAACTACCTTGCCATAGAAAACGGTTTTCCCGAATTCTTTCTTTCTTGAAGACAGGACGCAGCGGATTACACAGTATCTTTAATAAACAATGCAATGTAGTGAATTTCGGCTTAACGACAGGATGCATTTACGTTATCAGTCAAGAACCAGTAGAAGAGTTTTCTTCTTACTTTCAATACATTTTCAACGGCATTCTCCTGTATCTTCTTGTGGTTGAAAGTTGTTCGTTCGGGTGAAAGTTAAATATGCCAAGGAGGCCTGATCAACGAGATTCTTCCCTTGAAATAAGGGGAGTAATAATAAGCATGTGGGAAAATGGAATTTCGAATGCAGAGATAGCGGAAAAGGTTGATTTATCGGTAAGTATAGTTATTTTTATAACAAGTGCCGAAAACAATTCATTACATATAAGTGCAGAATCTGCACGAGTATATGGAATTGTTTTCGGCACGTGATATAAACAACATTTTACCTACAACTGTTCACTGAAAAAATTATTGTCATTAAAATTTATAAGAAATTGGTACTATATGACGCCTGCAAATAATTTCCTACGGAAATTCCTGTAAATTAGATAAGTAATTTGTAGATTAATATCAGCCTCCCGGAACCTCAATCGAAGATGGGCGGTTCACAATTAAAGTCAAATAAATAAAGTAATTAACTACTTGTCAATCACCGGTAAAAAGGGCGCCACCAGCTTGTTAGATTACGCTGATAATAATTCAGATGTAGATTAGAGTAAACTGGACCTCAGGTTTTTCACACTTATCTAATTGCTTCGTTTATACAAAATTATCAGAGATAGGGTAAACAATAAATAATAAGACCAATTGCAACAACAGTGATTTAATGATGCAAAAAAAAAAATATTGATAAAATAGATTCCCCAGTCACATATATATATAATTGTGCTAAAATGCACGAGGACCCTGTATACGTACACACCACCCGTATCATTCACTTAATATAGTGAAAATAAGATTAATGTAAACGAGCAAGGTAAAAATACTACCTTTGAAAATATACACCAAGCGTTTATGAGCTCTAAAAAAAACGCCCGCAGTCGTTCGAGGTACCTCCAGCGATCAAGCGCCCTGTAAACACATCATACGATAACAACAACCCCGAACAAACGTAATATTACAGCTCTCTATGACGTACCCTGTATATACTGGGTTGCGGTGAATTCATCGCAATGAGAATCATCGCCGGTGAATTTATCGCAGAAAACCCATTACGAAGTAACATCATCGCGTTCATATTCATCGCATGGTAATTTCATCGCAGTGGAAATCGCCGCTGACAAACTCATCGCAATGTATTATTTGTGTTTACCTATTTAATTATCTTTTGTATATTTTAGTCAGGTTTGCCCTCCTCGTGGTAAGATTTTCTCATTCACTTAATTGTACATTATTGACTATTTACAGAGGAGCTAATAAAGATGAAAAATACACACAAATAAATAATAATTAATTATATTTTTTACGTATCTATTATTTCTTATCGACGAAAATAAAGCATGCATGCTTTTATTATATAAATTTAAATGATACATACATATCTTGTACATATTATTTATTATTAATAATATTTTTTATGTATTTATTATTGCATAAAAATACACGAAAATAAAATATGTATAAATATTACAACATAAATTTAAATTTCTATTGCAGGAAAGATCTTTGAAAATACCTACATAAAAAATAGCATTACAATTACTAAAGAGAAATATTATATATACTAGATTTACATCTGTGGGTTCAAATTATGCGAAATACCTCTTAAATAATCTAAAATGTTTCGTTTGTTGTAAGACTGTACAATATTTGTAATTCGTATGTATCACGGTACTCTTTTTTACTTGATGGTGGATTGTGACCGGAAATATATTGTTCTATTTTCAACTCATTTAAAACCTGTTCTTTTTTAAGAACGTCGATAAACTTCCAGATGGTTGGATGGTGGCAATTTATCAATTCGCCAAACCCACGATGCCAAGCTTGTACGGAATTGTTAGTCCTTGGCAAGCCATCCCTTAACGAATCGTAACAATTCCATAAACTTATTTCGAATCGGGGACGTCGCCTATTTCTGCGTCCAGGGCGCCTTATCCAGTTATCTTCCCAATAATCCACAATCGGCTGGATTTTAGGTTTATGGTCGTTTTCGTCATCTTCTTCGTCTGTTTTGTAATATGATGAATCACAAAGAGTTTCGAAAGATTTAACTACCTGATCTTCTGGTACGTATGCTAACGCAGCCAATTGACGAATCTGTATGGCAAACTCTTCATCTGTTTCGTATTTTTTCTGAAGTCCAGAAGATTGTATTCTCCTAAATACTGACTTAGATGAAAAAAGCATCCTCTTTGAGTAGCATCAGAAAAGCTTTTATGGAAACTGTTGAGGGGTGCACGTTCAAAATCAGTCATTATGGTAACAGGTTGAAGCTGAGGATTATATTCCTTGAGTTTACTCAAAATCATGTCATAGCTGTCTTCTGTTTTATCGGACATAAGCACGTAAACTAGTGGAATTACACTGTTATATACCACGGCATGAATAGTATACACTTGCTTAAATAACGGTGGTGTAATTTTAAAAGTTCCATCCGCAAATCCAATTAGGACTGCCAGCTAGCAACTGCAAATTCATTTCGGTTGTGAAAATCAGCATGCATTCGTTGACATTTCCGTTATCGTAAAAAAGAAATTTTTCTCCATTTGATGTTTTCGTGTATTCCTCTGGAATTTGAAGTTCAGCTAAAGATGTTGGATTAAGACGAGGTAAATTCTTTTGCTGCCTTGTGTAGCGAATTGTTCTTTTTATAGTTTCAACTGGCGGAAGTTGGCCACTTACTGCTGCAGAAATGTCCGTACTTACTGACGCAATTATTGCTGTTGGTTTTTCTTGAGTTGTTAGTGACAGATCTTTAATTTCTCCCATAATCTTCTTGGCCTCCGTTTTTGCTTTATCCGGAACGTGGTTGTGTTCACCGAAAAGGACTGCTGTATCTCTTAGGCCTTAGGGTGTGCACCCTGGCTTTACATTTGAAGCTGTGGTACTGGACACATTTCCATATTGTCTTTTCTGATGTTTCACGTTCACCACTATATAAATATCCATCATGATTTAAGAGATTTTTACCTCTTTGTCTTTTAACGAAATCAAGAACCATGTTTACTAAACAAGTTCACAGTTGCACAAGCGATGAAACTTAACTGAAAATATTTCACAAATTCAATGCCTTAAATACTTACCCTAACAAATAATAGATTTGTAAGTTACTTTAGAATACAGTTAACGCAGGGATTATACAGATAACGTATAATTAATTAATTAAGCATACGAAATATCGTTCTGTGGAAAAGTAACTTAAAGGCTTCTGTAAGTTACCTCAAATTGAATTGCAATAACATTATTCCCGAAATACTTTTCGAGAAAAACACAATATAGTAATAGAGTTATCTTACTTTGAAGAACTAATTTTTGAATTATTGAGTTAATTATTTAGATCGCTGAATAACCCAAACATCAATATTTTACATTTAAATCCTAAAATTTGGAATCTACCCTTAATTCAAAAATCAAAGTTTGAATTCACATTTAGGTAAATACAAATTACTGTATAAAATCTTACTTTTATCAAATAAACATCATGTATGAACACCACTATTCTAACTAATTATGTACATTTTTACTTTATTTTAATTTAATTTATTTTGTTTTCTTTTCATTTTATTTTGTCTTAATTCGTTTTCTTTATTTTATTCAAATTTTATTTTAGAAATGTTCGATGATTTGGTGTGCGATGTATTTGTTAAACGATGGTATTGTTTGCGATGATTTCTATGGCGACAAGTTTACGGCGCAATGAATTCGCCGGCGGAGAGTTTTCCGGCGATGAATTGTTAGCGATAAAATTGCCGGATACCCTGTATATACTAAGTGATAAATTACGTGCATATGTACGAAATACATAACACACTAAAGTATGGAAATTTTAATATAAACAAATGAGTCATAAACCCGTTGAACAACTTGAAATTAAATTAATAACCCGACAAATAGGTATCTCAAACAATGAGTGATTACTCTACAAATCAAAGTAAAATTTAAACAATTAATACACTTGCGTATTTCGTAGTTCAGCGATCTTGGACATCTGGCTGCCCGTCGGAACACGTGCCGCTGTCGGTATAAATCCAGTAAATTATTTGGAACTCGCAGAACCCAAAATCTCATAACAATACTAAGTTTTGGCGAAATCTGCCCCCAACTGCTTGTCTAAATAAATAACAGAAGAAATGCGTTAAGCTAGCATGCTCGAATCAAAAAGATGAAACTTACCAATCGAAAATCTCCGATTGACACTAACACAAGAATTAAACGACGAATATAAATCGGCCAAAGACCCACATCGACTCTCTTCAAACTAAATTAGAATTCGATGTATTTAAAGATGTCTTCAATATAACGAGAAAATTCTCAAGTACAGAATACTGAAACAGAAGACTCTGGTTCGACGCTTAATTGCACTTGTCTGTCTCACGACCCAAAATGGTCGCCGGAAATGCACAAAGTTATCCAAAATCTCGCACAGGCGTAGTTCGTAGAAATCAAGTGAGGCAAAATGAGTTGCAAACCAATCAGGCGAAATTACCGTCACAGTATTTCTTAAACACCTGCACCCCCGCACCGACCAGCTAGCTAGCTAGTTTAGATTGTAAGGTGTAGTTGGCCATGAAATTTGCTGCCTTTTGGAACTGATGGTTATATCGTGTCGTTAATGCACTCGTCAAATGTCAAAGCAAAGCCTAAATGTCCATTTTATATTCGTGCATTAATTATTAACTCTAGAGCGGCAAAGTCATTGATTCTTACTAGTCCACGGCCAACTACCGCCCTACAATTTAGTATTGCTACCCTGTATATAAATAATTTTAAGACCTCGGAAGCGGTTGCTCTCCAACAGCAACAGCATAGCATAAGAAAACCAACACGTGTAAATATTTTCTGAATATACTTTATTTTTGGTCGAATTCGAGTGTTGATATAGCATTACGTCTTACGACGCAACAGCATTTTTTGTCCTCTTTTCAAAAGTGTTTAACATTATTATGTTTAATTCATTTTTACGGGTGGTATTTTGAAACATTTGTTGTTTATAAGTGAGCTTCGCGCTTAATATTCATAGTAGGCTGTGAAACTAAATTGAAACAAATTATTTTTCCTTGTCATTTTGCCATTGTTGTAAAATTGTTTCAAAACATTCCAATTTTTCACGAGAGGAAGAACGAGATAGTATAACAAAAAATTAGCCATCATTATGCAGGTTCATTTTTCATATAAAAAATTCATGTATAGTTGATTTTCAGTAAAAAATTGTACTACAATGACAAGTGTGACAGTAATTTGTTTTAGTATTATTTCATTTTTCATATAAAAAATTCATGTATAGTTGATTTTCAGTAAAAAATTGTACTACAATGACAAGTGTGACAGTAATTTGTTTTAGTATTATTTCACAGCCTACTATGAGTATTAAGTGCATACAGCTCACTTATCAAAATAATTTTTCAAAATAGCAGGCGTAGAAGTGAATTAAACATAAAAATGTTAATTTTATGCGATATAACAGCATTAAAATCAATAAGAAAAAATGAACCTGGTGATGGTTTCGTAATGTTAGAAACGTCGAGCACATTTTTATATAAGCCATGAGATTCAGAAGAAAAATTGCCCTAACAAAGGTGTTACAGATTAGTGAAACTCTAATAAATAAACTGAGTACCTACATGCGAAACACGAAAATTGAAATTTTCAGTTTTTTTCATATTAGTGAAAAACAAAAGAACCTAAGTCTAATTTCTTTTTAGATTATTGCTTACCATGAATTTACGCAACTTGACCCCAATTTAAAAGTGCCTTCGTATCTCTTCTTACGGTTTCCAAAATCCCAATGATGCCCCTCGAATTTGAATTTCCCTGTATGTATAATGTTAAAGCACTGTTTATTTCCTTTAGTAAAATATTAGTATTTGACAAAACAAAAAAAAAAAACTAGAGTTACCATTTACTTATATAGAATAACGTTTTTAATTTTTATTCAAATAAAATAATAAATAACCATGAAGAACAGTTGTTTTTTTTCGTCAAAACCTCTTCTCCTATTAGGTAAGCTGCAAGGAAAAATTCGAAAAATCTAGAAGTGCCGTAAAAGGAAGCCTAAAAGTATTTAACTACAATTTCATCTCTGATCAAAGTAATGTATAACTACATAATCATTGTTAAAATTGGTGGCGTAATTTTTCTGACTGCTGTATTTAATTTTTATCATGTGCCGTTTTTTGCAAATCTTTGTTGTTTACGTTATTTTTTAATCGGTAACTTTTAGGTAGTCAATAAAAATCTGAAGTTATTACAATATCCTGTTGTTTATTTCTCGGATAGATTGTGGAAAAAACAATGCAAGATGAAAGTTGATTTCTTGCAATTAAAAACCTAATTTGTAACAGTGATTTTTCAAGAAACTATGTAACTAAGCCATAAATACATTAAAAACTTTTAGATTTAATTTTGCGTCCTGATTTACATCTATAAATATTAATATTGACTATTTTTTTTAACTACCGAAAACCTACTTTGTTAAAATGAAACTTTTTCATTATTACGGGTTTTTAAAAATACATAATTTTAAGGGTTTATTTTTTTGCTATTAATACTTAGAACATTTCCTAAATTATTAAATACCTATATATCTATTGGTTATTCTTTAAAAATATCCTACAAATATAAAATTTTGTTTTGATAATTTAATACAAACTTAAAA